>CM026386.1:93122961-93170174 GCA_014843695.1 Archivesica marissinica
TATCTATACTGTATCAATCACGTATTATTAACATATATCTATACTGTATCAATCACGTGCTATAACATATATATATGACCTAGAATGAACCCTGATATCTATACTGTATTACACACATGTAAGTACGTATATATATATTTCGCTAACACTCTGGTGTTAATATTCCTTTCTCTATAACTCCCTCACAATTCCCGTGTATCACTCACATATAACATCTACTTAATCACTCTGTATCGTGAGTAAAGCAATTATCACTTACTCATATTCCTACGAACTACAAATACAATAATGAAACAACATAGGATTCAGAAATTTGTATTTGACAGCATTCAATCGACATATACCGCATATATATACTGTGCAGATGATAACCATTAAAATTAGGTTCAAAACATGAATAGAAGGCATAGAGCAAACTCATTATACTGATGGCATGAAAAAAGATGAACTAGAATAGAGTAACGATGGTAAACTTGAATAATTTCATACATACTAGTAGTTTCCTTCTTCGCATCAATGTTGTAACTTTAACAAAAATAGTGCATACATTTATAAATATATAACAATATGGCATATGATTTGTCGTGTTTTACTTAAAGCATAATATTCCAGATAAACGATTAATATCTCAAAATTGAATCATAACCTTGAGGCAATAAATGGAAATAGTGTGTATTTATTATGTAAGTTTACGGTTGGGTTTTAATTATGTTTTCAATGTGCATTGTCCCCTTAGGGTTTCTAGAATGTGTATATAATCTTATCTTACCCAGTCGCACTAGACCCACGCATGAGTATCTGTACACTACTTACACAGTCGTACTAGACCCACGCTGACTAACTGTACACTACTTACCCAGTCGTACTTGACCCACGCATGAGTATATGTACACTACTTACCCAGTCGTACTAGACCCACGCACGCATGAGTATCTGTAAACTACTTACACAGTCGTACTAGACCCACGCATGAGTATATGTACACCTCTTACACAGTCGTACTAGACCCACGCATGAGTATATGTACACTACTTACCCAGTCGTATTAGAACCACGTATGAGTATCTGTACACTACTTACACAGTCGTACTAGACCCAAACATGATTATATGTACACTACTTACCCAGTCATACTAGACCCACACAGGATTATATGTACAATACTTACCCAGTCGTACTAGACCCACACAGGATTATATGTACACTACTTACCCAGTCGCACTAGACCCACACATGGTTTAATGTACACTACTTACTCAGTCGTACTAGACCCACACATGGTTTAATGTACACTACTTACCCAGTCGTACTAGACCCACGCATGAGTATCTGTACACTACTTACCCAGTCATACTAGACCCACACATGATTATCTGTACACTACTTACCCAGTCATACTAGACCCACACATGATTATCTGTACACTACTTACCCAGTCATACTAGACCCACACATGAATATCTGTACACTACTTACCCAGCCGTACTAGACACACACATGAGAATATGTACACTACTTACCCAGTCGTACTAGACCCAAACATGAGTATCTGTACACTACTTACCCAGTCGTACTAGACACACGCATGAGTATCTGTACACTACATACCTAGTCGTTCTAGACCCACACATGAGTATATGTACACTACTTACACAGGCGTACTAGACCCACGCATGAGTATATGTACACTACTTACACAGTCGTACTAGACCCAAACATGAGTATATGTACACTACTTACACAGGCGTACTAGACCCACGCATGAGTATATGTACACTACTTATAGTCGTACTAGACCCACGCTGACTAGCTGTACACTAATTACCCAGTGGTACTAGACCCACGCATGAGTATATGTACACTACTTACCCAGTCGTACTAGACCCACGCTGACTAGCTGTACAATACTTACCCAGTCGTACTAGACCCACGCATGAGTATATGTACACTACTTACCCAGTCGTACTAGACCCACGTTGACTAGCTGTAAATTACTTACCCAGTCGTACTAGACCTACGCTGACTAGCTGTACACTACTTACACAGTCGTACTAGACCCACGCATGAGTATATGTACACTACTTACCCAGTCGTACTAGACCCACACATGAGTATCTGTACAATACTTACCCAGTCGTACTAGACACACGCATGAGTATCTGTACACTACATACACAGTCGTACTAGACCCAAACATGAGTATATGTACACTACTTACACAGTCTTACTAGACCCACACATGAGTATCTGTACACTACTTACACAGGCGTACTAGACCCACGCATGAGTATATGTACACTACTTATAGTCGTACTAGACCCACGCTGACTAGATGTACACTACTTATCCAGTCGTACTAGACCCACGCATGAGTATATTTACACTACTTTCAGTCGTACTAGACCCACGCTGACTAGATGTACACTACTTACAGTCGTACTAGACCCAGGCATGAGTATATGCACACTACTTACAGTCGTACTAGACCCACGATGACCAGCTGTACACTACTTACACAGTCGTAATAGACCCAAGCATGAGTATCTGTACACTACTTACAGTCGTACTAGACCCACACATGAGTATATGTACACTACTTACCCAGTCGTACTAGACACACGCTGACTAGCTGTACACTACTTACCCAGTCGTACTAGACCCATGCATGAGTATATGTACACTACTTACAGTCGTACTAGATCCACGCTGACTAGCTGTACACTACTTACAGTCGTACTAGACCCACGCATGAGTATATGTACACTACTTACAGTCGTATTAGACCCACGCTGACTAGCTTTACACTACTTACAGTCGTACTAGACCCACGCATGAGTATATGCACACTACTTTCAGTCGTACTAAACCCACGCTGACTAGCTGTACACTACTTACACAGTCGTACTAGACCCACATATGAGTATATGTACACTACTTGCAGTCGTACTAGACCCACGCTGACTAGCTATATACTACTTACGGTCGTACTAGACCCACGCATGAGTATATGCACACTACTTACAGTCGTACGAGACCCACGCTGACTAGCTGTACACTACTTACCCAGTCGTACTAGACCCACGCATGAGTATATGTACACTACTTACAGTCGTACTAGACCCACGCTGACTAGCTGTACACTACTTACAGTCGTACTAGACCCACGCATGAGTATATGCACACTACTTACAGTCGTACTAGACCCACGATGACTAGCTGTACACTACTTACACAGTCGTACTAGACCCAAGCATGAGTATATGTACACTACTTACAGTCGTACTAGACCCACACATGAGTATATGTACACTACTTACCCAGTCGTACTAGACCCACGATGACTAGCTGTACACTACTTACCCAGTCGTACTAGACCCACGCATGAGTATATGTACACTACTTACCCAGTCATACTAGACTCACGCTGACTAGCTGTACACTACTTACCCAGTCGTACTAGACCCACGCATGAGTATATGTACACTACTTACACAGTCGTACTAGACTCACACTGACTAGCTGTACACTACTTACACAGTCGTACTAGACCCACGCATGAGTATATGTACACTACTTACAGTCGTACTAGACCCACGCTGACTAGCTGTACACTATTTACAGTCGTACTAGACCCACGCATGAGTATCTGTACACTACTTACAGTCGTACTAGACCCACGTGCTGACTAGCTGTACACTACTTACACAGTCGTACTATTCCCATGCATGAGTAAATGTACACTACTTACAGTCGTAATAGACCCACGCTGACTAGCTGTAAACTATTTACAGTCGTACTAGACCCATACATGAGTATATGTACACTACTTACCCAGTCGTACTAGACCCACACATGAGTATATGTACACTACTTACCAAGTCGTACTAGACCCATGCATGAGTATATGTACACTACTTACCCAGTCGTACTAGACCCACGCATGATTATATGTTCACTACTTACCCAGTGGTACTAGACGCAAACATGTCTATCTGTACACTACTTACCCAGTCGTACTAGACCCACGCATGAGTATCTGTACACTACTTACACAGTCGTACCAGACCCACACATGTGTATCTGTACACTACTTACACAGTCGTACTAGACCCACGCATGAGTATATATACACTACTTACAGTCGTACTAGACCCACGCTGACTAGCTGTACACTACTTACCCAGTCGTACTAGACCCACGCATGAGTATATGTACACTACTTACACAGTCGTACTAGACCCACACTGACTAGCTGTACACTACTTACACAGTCGTACTAGACCCACGCATGAGTATATTTACACTACTTACAGTCGTACTAGTCCCATGCTGACTAGCTATACACTACTTACACAGTCGTACTAGACCCACGCATGAGTATATGCACACTACTTACAGTCGTACTAGACCCACGCTGAGTAGCTGTACACTACTTACAGTCGTACTAGACCCACACATGAGTATCTGTACACTACTTACCCAGTCGTACTAGACACACGCTGACTAGCTGTACACTACTTACCCAGTCGTACTAGACCCAGGCATGAGTATATGTACACTACTTAAACAGTCGTACTAGACCCACACTGACTAGCTGTACACTACCTAAACAGTCGTATTAGACCCGGGCATGAGTATATGTACACTACTAACCCAGTCGTACTAAACCCACGCATGAGTATATGTACACTACTTACACAGACGTACTAGACCCACGCTGAGTAGCTGTACACTACTTACAGTCGTACTAGACCCACACATGAGTATCTGTACACTACTTACCCAGTCGTACTAGACACACGCTGACTAGCTGTACACTACTTACCCAGTCGTACTAGACCCACGCATGAGTATATGTACACTACTTACACAGTCGTACTAGACCCACACTGACTAGCTGTACACTATTTACACAGTCGTATTAGACCCACATATGAGTATATGTACACTACTTACCCAGTCTTACTAGAACCACACTGACTAGCTGTACACTACCTAAACAGTCGTATTAGACCCGCGCATGAGTATATTTACACTACTAACCCAGTCGTACTAGACCCACGCATGAGTATATGTACACTACTTACACAGTCGTACTAGACCCTCACTGACTAGCTGTAACTACTTACCGAGTCGTACTAGACCCTAGCATGAGTATATGTACACTACTTACACAGTCGTACTAGACCCACACTGACTAGCTGTACACTACTTACGGTCGTACTAGACCCATGCATGAGTATATGCACACTACTTACAGTCGTACGAGACCCACGCTGACTAGCTGTACACTACTTACCCAGTCGTACTAGACCCACGCATGAGTATATGTACACTACTTACAGTCGTACTAGACCCACGCTGACTAGCTGTACACTACTTACAGTCGTACTAGACCCACGCATGAGTATATGCACACTACTTACAGTCGTACTAGACCCACGTTGACTAGCTTTATGCTACTTACACAGTCGTACTAGACCCAAGCATGAGTATATATACACTACTTACAGTCGTACTAGACCCACGCTGACTAGCTGTATACTACTTACAGGCGTACTAGACCCACACATGAGTATATGGACACTACTTACCCAGTCGTACTAGACCCGCGATGACTAGCTGTACACTACTTACCCAGTCGTACTAGACCCACGCATGAGTATATGTACACTACTTACCCAGTCGTACTAGACCCACGCTGACTAGCTGTACACTACCTACCCAGTCGTACTAGACCCACGCATGAGTATATGTACACTACTTAGCCAGTCGTACTAGACACACACATGTGTATCTGTACACTACTTACCCAGTCGTACTAGACCCACGCATGAGTATATGTACACTACTTACACAGTCGTACTAGACCCACGCATGAGTATCTGTACACTACTTACCCAGTCGTACTAGACACACGCATGAGTATCTGTACTCTACATACACAGTCGTACTAGACCCACACATGAGTATATGTACACTACTTACACAGTCGTACTAGACCCACACATGAGTAACTGTACACTACTTACACAGTCGTACTAGACCCACGCATGAGTATATGTACACTACCTATAGTCGTACTAGACCCACGCTGACTAGCTGTACACTACTTACCCAGTCGTACTAGACCCAAGCATGAGTATATGTACACTACTTACCCAGTCGTACTAGACCCACGCTGACTAGCTGTAAACTACTTACAGTAGTACTAGACCCAGGCATGAGTATATGTACACTACTTACAGTCGTACTAGACCCACGCATGAGTATATGTACACTACCTACAGTCGTACTAGACCCACGCTGATTAGCTGTACACTACTTACAGTCGTACTAGACCCACGCATGAGTATATGCACACTACTTTCAGTCGTACTAGACCCACACTGACTAGCTGTACACTACTTACACAGTCGTACTAGACCCACATATGAGTATATGTACACTACTGACAGTCGTACTAGACCCACGCTGACTAGCTGTACACTACTTACAGTCGTACTAGACCCACGCATGAGTATATGCACACTACTTACAGTCGTACGAGACCCACTCTGACTAGCTGTACACTACCTACCCAGTCGTACTAGACCCACGCATGAGTATATGTACACTACTTACAGTCGTACTAGACCCACGCTGACTAGATGTACACTACTTACAGTCGTACTAGACCCACGCATGAGTATATTTACACTACTTACAGTCGTACTAGTCCCATGCTGACTAGCTCTACACTACTTACACAGTCGTACTAGACCCACGGATGAGTATATGTACACTACTTACAGTCGTACTAGACCCACGCTGAGTAGCTGTACACTACTTACAGTCGTACTAGACCCACACATGAGTATCTGTACACTACTTACCCAGTCATACTAGACCCACGCTGACTAGCTGTACACTACTTACTCAGTCGTACTAGACCCACGCATGAGTATATGTACACTACTTATACAGTCGTACTAGACCCACACTGACTAGCTGTACACTACTTACACAGTCGTATTAGACCCACACATGAGTATATGTACACTACTTACCCAGTCGTACTAGAACCACACTGACTAGCTGTACACTACCTAAACAGTCGTATTAGACCAGCGCATGAGTATATGTACACTACTAACCCAGTCGTACTAGACCCACGCATGAGTATATGTACACTACTTACACAGTCGTACTAGACCCACACTGACTAGCTGTACACTACTTACCGAGTCGTACTAGACCCACGCATGAGTATATGTACACTACTTACACAGTCGTACTAGACCCACACTGACTAGCTGTACACTACTTACACAGTAGTACTAGACCCAAGCATGAGTATATTTACACTACTTACAGTCGTACTAGACCCACGCTGACTATCTGTACACTACTTACAGTCGTACTAGACCCACGCATGAGTATCTGTACACTACTTACAGTCGTCCTAGACCCACGCGCTGACTAGCTGTACACTACTTACACAGTCGTACTATACCCATGCATGAGTATATGTACACTACTTACAGTCGTAATAGACCCAAGCATGAGTATATGTACACTACTTACACAGTCGTACCAGACCTACGCTGACTAGTTGTACACTACTTACACAGTCGTACTAGACCCATGCATGAGTATATGTACACTACTTACCCAGTCGTACTAGACCCACACATGACTATCTGTACACTACTTACCCAGTCGTACTAGACCAACGCATGAGTATCTGTACACTACTTACACAGTCGTACTAGACCCACACATGAGTATCTGTACACTACTTAAACAGTCGTACTAGACCCATGCATGAGTATATATACACTACTTACAGTCGTACTAGACCCACGCTGACTAGCTGTACACTACTTACCCAGTCGTACTACACCCACGCATGAGTATATGTACACTACTTACTAGACCACGCTGATAGCTGTACACTACTTACAGTCGTACTAGACCCACACATGAGTATATGTACACTACTTACATTCGTACCAGACCCACGCTGACTAGTTGTAAACTACTTTCACAGTCGTACTAGACCCACGCATAAGTATATGTACACTACTTACCCAGTCGTACTAGACCCACACATTAGTATATGTACTCTACTTACCCAGTCCTACTAGACCCATGCATGAGTATATGTACACCACTTACCCAGTCGTACTAGAACCACGCATGATTATATGTACACTACTTACCCAGTCGTACTGGACCCACACATGACTATCCGTACACTACTTAGACAGTCGTACTAGACCCACACATGAGTATCTGTACACTACTTACACAGTCGTACTAGACCCACGCATGAGTATATATACACTACTTACACTCGATCTAGACTCATGCTGACTCGCTGTACACTACTTACCCAGTCGTACTAGACCCACGCATGAGTATATGTACACTACTTACACAGTCGTACTAGACCCACACTGAATATCTGTACACTACTTACACAGTCATACTAGACCCACGCATTAGTATATTTACACTACTTACAGTCTTACTAGACCCACGCTGACTAGCTGTACACTACTTACCCAGTCGTACTAGACCCACGCATGAGTATATGTACACTACTTACACAGTCGTACTAGACTCACACTGACTAGCTGTACACTACTTACAGTCGTAATAGACCCACGCTGACTAGCTGTAAAATACTTACCCAGTCGTACTAGACCCACGCTGACTAGCTGTACACTACTTACCCAGTCGTACTAGACCCACACTTGAGTATATGTACACTACTTACACAGTCGTACTAGACCCACACTGTCTAGCTGTACACTACTTATACAGTCTTACTAGACCCACGCATGAGTATATGTACACTACTTACAGTCGTACTAGACCCACGCTGACTAGCTGTACACTACTTTCAGTCGTACTAGACCCACGCATATGTATATGTACACTACTTACAGTCGTACTAGACCCACGCTGACTAGCTGTACACTACTTACACAGTCGTACTAGACCCACGCATGAGTATATGTACACTACTTACAGTCGTACTAGACCCACGCTGACTAGCTGTACATTACTTATAGTCGTACTAGACCCACACATGAGTATATGTACACTATTTACACAGTCGTACTAGACCCACGCTGACTAGCTGTACACTACTTACACAGTCGTACTAGACCCACGCATGAGTATATGTACACTACTTACCCAGTCGTACTAGACCCACACATGAGTATATGTACACTACTTACCCAGTCGTACTAGACCCATGCATGAGTATATGTACACTACTTAGCCAGTCGTACTAGACCCACGCATGAGTATATGTACACTACTTACCCAGTCCTACTAGACCCATGCATGAGTATATGTACACTATTTACCCAGTCATACTAGACCCACGCATGAGTATATGTACACTACTTACACAGTCGTACTAGACCCACGCATGAGTATATGTACACTACTTACAGTCGTACTAGACCTACGCATGAGTATATGTACACTACTTACAGTCCTACTAGACCCACGCTGTCTAGCTGTACACTACTTACAGTCGTACTAGACCCACACATGAGTATCTGTACACTACTTACCCAGTCGTACTAGAGCCACACATGAGTATCTGTACACTACTTACCCAGTCGTACTAGACCCACGCTGACTAGCTGTACACTACTTACCCAGTCGTACTAGAGCCACGCATGAGTATATGTACACTACTTACCCAGTCGTACTAGACCCACACATGAGTATCTGTACACTACTTACACAGTCGTACTAGACTCACACTGACTAGCTGTACACTACTTACAGTCGTAATAGACCCACGCTGACTAGCTGTAAAATACTCACCCAGTCGTACTAGACCCACGCTAACTAGCTGTACACTACTTACCCAGTCGTATTAGACCCACGCATGAGTATATGTACACTACTTACATTCGTACTAGACCCACGCTGACTAGCTGTACATTACTTATAGTCATACTAGACCCACACATGAGTATATGTACACTACTTACACAGTCGTACTAGACCCACGCTGACTAGCTGTACACTACTTACACAGTCGTACTAGACCCACGCATGAGTATATGTACACTACTTACCCAGTCGTACTAGACCCACACATGAGTATCTGTACACTACTTACACAGTCGTACTAGACCCACGCTGACTAGCTGTACACTACTTACAGTCGTACTAGACCCACGCATATGTATATGTACACTACTTACAGTCGTACTAGACCCATGCTGACTAGCTGTACACTACTTACACAGTCGTACTAGACCCACGCATGAGTATATGTACACTACTTATAGTCGTACTAGACCCACACATGAGTATATGTACACTACTTACCCAGTCGTACTAGACCCATGCATGAGTATATGTACACTACTTACCCAGTCGTACTAGACCCACACATGAGTATCTGTGCACTACTTACCCAGTCGTACTAGACCCATACATGAGTATATGTACACTACTTACACAGTCATACTAGACCCACGCATGATTATATGTACACTCCTTACCCAGTCGTACTAGACCCACACATGCGTATATGTACACTACTTACCCAGTCGTACTAGACCCATGCATGAGTATCTGTACACTACTTACCCAGTCGTACTTGACCCACGCATGAGTATATGTACACTACTTACCCAGTCGTACTAGACCCACACATGAGTATCTGTACACTAATTACACAGTCATACTAGACCCACGCATGATTATATGTACACTACTTACCCAGTCGTACTAGACCCACACATCAATAGCTGCATGGGATCACTTTGCAGCAAAATAATGCATTCGAGTGCGAATGCATGTATCGCAGGTTTGATATACACGGAATACACAAATAAACGCATACAAAGTGTCAACTGGTCTTAAGGATACACCAAAGCCTAGTGTGGTGTCGAGATCTATCTCTGCCCTCCAATCTGCGCAGTGTCTAGATCTATCTCTGCCCTCCAATCTGCGCAGTTTCTAGATCTATCTCTGCTCCTCTCCAATATGCGCAGTGTCTAGATCTATCTCTGCCCTTCTCCAATCTGCGCAATGTCTAGATCTATCTTTGCCCTTCTCCAATCTGCGCAATGTCTAGATCTATCTTTGCCCTCCAATTTGCGCAGTGTCTATTTCTATATATGCCCTTCTCCACTCTGCGCAATGTCTAGATCTATCTTTGCCCTCCAATCTGTGCAATGTCTAGATCTATCTTTACCCTTCTCCAATTTGCCAATGTCTAGATCTATCTTTCCCTTCTCCAATCTGCGCAATGTCTAGATCTATAGTTGCCCTTCTCCAATTTGTGCAATGTCTATACCTATCTTTGCCCTTCTCCAATCTGCGCAATGTCTAGATATGTCTCTGCCCTCCAATCTGCGCAATGTCTAGATCTATATATGCCCTTCTCCAATCTGCGCAATGTCTAGATCTATCTTTGCCCTCCAGTCTGTGCAATGTCTAGATCTATCTTTCCCTTCTCCAAGTTGTGCAATGTCTAGATCTATCTTTGCCCTTCTCCAATCTGCGCAATGTCTAGATCTATCTCTGTCCTCCAATCAGTGGAATTACACATGGCATACTGTACAGACTTTAACACGTTCTTGTGATGAATGACTGTACATACTTTAACACGTCCTTGTGATGAATGACTGTATAGACTTTAAACACATCATTGTGAAGGATCACTGTACATACCTTAACACATCATTGTGAAGGATCACTGTACATACCTTAACACATCCTTGTGAAGGACCACTGTACATATTTTAAACACTTCCTTGTGAAGGATCACTGTACATACTTTAAGCAAATCCTTGTGAAGGATCACTGTACAGACGTTAAACACGTCCTTGTGAAGGATCACTGTACATACTTTAAATACATCATTGTGATGAATGACTGTAAAGACTTTAAACACATCCTTGTGATGAATGACTGTACAGACTTTAACACGTCCTTGTGATGAATGACTGTACATACTTTAAGACGTCCTTGAGATGAATGGTTGGACAGACTTTAACACGTCCTTGAGATGAATGGCTGGACAGACTTTAACACGTCCTTGTTATGAATGACTGTATAGACTTTAAACACATCATTGTGAAGGATCACTGTACATACCTTAACACATCCTTGTGAAGGACCACTGTACAGACTTTAAACACATCCTTGTGATGGATCACTGTACAGGCTTTAACACGTCCTTGTGAAGGATCACTGTACAGACTTTAGCACGTCCTTGTGAATGATCACTGTACAAACTATATCACACATCTTGTGAAAGATCACTGTACAGACTTTAACACGTCCTTGTGAAGGATCACTGTACAGACTTTAACACGTCCTTGTGAAAGATCACTGTACAGACATTAACACGTCCTTGTGAAGGATAACTGTACAGACTATAATACGTCCTTGTGAAGGATCACTGTACAGACTTTAACACGTCCTTGTGAAGGATAACTGTACAGACTATAATACGTCCTTGTGATGGATCAGTGTACATACTTTAACACGTCCTTGTGAAGGATCAGTGTACATACTTTAACATGTCCTTGTGATGGATCACTGTACAGACTTTAACATGTCCTTGTGATGGATCACTGTACAGACTTTAACACATATTTGTGATGGATCACTGTACAGACTTTAACATGTCCTTGTGAAGGATCACTGTACAGACTTTAACACGTCCTTGTGAATGATCACTGTACAGACTTTAACACGTCCTTGTGAATGATCACTGTACAAACTATATCACACCTCTTGTGAAGGATCACTGTACTGACTTTAACACGTCCTTGTGATGGATCACTGTACATATTTTAACACGTCCTTGTGAAGGATCACTGTACAGACTTTAACACGTCCTTGTGAAAGATCACTGTACATACTTTAACACGTCCTTGTGAAGGATAACTGTACAGACTATAATAGGT
The DNA here is from genome assembly GCA_014843695.1 of Archivesica marissinica. Classification (NCBI taxonomy): domain Eukaryota; kingdom Metazoa; phylum Mollusca; class Bivalvia; order Venerida; family Vesicomyidae; genus Archivesica; species Archivesica marissinica. The sequence goes on from CM026386.1 coordinate 93,135,909, forward strand.
CCTTGTGAAGGATCACTGTACAGACTTTAACACGTCCTTGTGAAGGATCACTGTACAGAATTTACCATGTCCTTGTGATGGATCACTGTACAGACTTTAACACGTCCTTGGGATGGATCACTGTACAGACTTTAACACGTCTTTGTGATGGATGACTGTACAGACTTTAACATGTCCGTGTGAATGATCACTGTACATACTTTAACACGTTCTTGTGAAGGATCACTGTACATACTTTAACACGTCCTTGTGAAGGATCACTGTACAGACTTTAACACGTCCTTGTGAAGGATCACTCTACAGTTTAACGATGGTAGCCAGATCGGATAGCTTGGTGTTCTCTGGATACTCCGCTTTTCTCCCGCACAATTTCAAATGACCACATAAATAATAGATATGCTTTCACCCGACGCCAACGAGAGTGATTAATATAAGTTGTATTCTATGTTCTCTCTTCTACATTTACAAGGATTACGATTTCCTAGTGTGAAACGTAAAAACACCGTCGACATGCTTATAGGCGTAGACTACGCGAATTTGAACTGTGCACTACATGAAATAACTGGAGAACTCGGGGAACCAGTTGCACGTTTGACCCCACTAGGCTGGACCTGTGTCGGACCAATCCAAAATGAAAATGATGCAACATACAACACATATTTTCAAAATGACATCAAATTAGAAAAAACTGTTGAAAGGTTTTGGGAATTAGAAAGCATTCCATGTAGTGAAAAGCAATATGCATCAGAAGATCAAAAAACAATGACTTTTGTTGAAAACACACTGACAATTGAAGATTCATGTAAATACAAAGTTTCAATTCCATGGAATGGTCGCAAATCAGAATTGAATGAAACGTGTAACTTTGAATCAGCAATGAAAAGATTGCGAAACACTGAGAACAAATTAGAGAAAAATGAAGTTTTGAAAAAAGCATATGAAAATACGATTGAAAATTATTTGAACAAAGGATACATTTCTAAAATCAAACATAGTGAAATGAACAGTGCAAACCTGTCATGGTATTTGCCACATTTCCCAGTGACTACAATGAATCGTGAAACTACAAAAATTCGTATAGTCTTTGATGCCGCAGCAAGGCACAACACCATTTGCCTCAACGATGCTATACATCAAGGACCAAAACTCCAAAATGAACTGTTTGATGTATTGCTAAGATTTCGTAAGGAGCCGATTGGCATTATCTGTGACATTGAAGAAATGTACATGAGAGTTAGAATTATTTCAATCGATCGACCATACCATAAATTTATAATGAATTCAAGGGAGCCAACTTGTTACCAATTTAATTCGCTGGCGTTTGGCGTCAATGCATCACCCTTTCTCGCGCAGTTCGTATCGCGGAAAAACGCTGAAATTTACAAGAACGAGTTTCCTTGAGCTTAGGAGGTCGTCATGAAATCAACTTACATGGATGATAGTATGGACTCTGTTGCCACACCAGAAGAAGGAATAGAGTTATACCATCAACTGTCTGAACTGTGGTCAAAGGCTAACATGTTTGCACGAAAATGGTTGTCAAATTCACCTGAAATAATGAGCAACATTCCCATCGAAAACAGGGCATCAAAAGTCGAATTACATCAAAGTGAACCGCCGCAAGTGAAAACGCTAGGTGTAACATGGTTAGCAAATGAAGATTATTTCACATTTAGTACGCAACAATCAGATGAGAATGATATCAAATTGACTAAGAGAATAATCTTAAAGAAAATCGCGTCCATCTTTGATCCGCTTGGATTTATTGGACCATAAATTATCAGAGCAAAAGTGTTAATGCAAGATCTATGGTTAGCAGGTTTAGAATGGGATGAACTTGTGACTAGAGAAATAGTCCATCAATTTTGGAAATGGTACACTGAACTGAATGAATTGAACTGCATCCGCATGGTGTGGTCCGGAATTCCTGTTAGAAGATGAATCAAAATGGCCGAATGTGAAAGTTGAATCAATACCTTCGAACATCAGCAGTGACAATGAAATGAAAAAATCTCAACAAACCAAACTTGAATTTCAGACACTGTTCGCAAAACACAACATTCAAGATGAAGATTTCAGACTGAATCCTAAGCGTTATTCAAGTTGGATTAAATTAGTTCATGTGTTTGCTTGGGTGAAACGATTTGTTGAAAATTGTAAACGTTCGAAGGACAGAATTACAGGAGAATTAGACGTTTCCGAAGTACACGATTCTGAAGCTGCAATTATAGTGAACGCGCAAAAAACTTGCTTCAGAGATGAATATAAAAGTTTGTTGAATAAGAAAGAAATTTCGAATAATAGCAAAATAATCAGGTTGAACCCCAAAATTGACAGAGAAGGTTTGCTAAGATGCGACGGAAGACTGATGTTTGCTGAATTTGTGCGAAATGATTATGTGACAGAACTGATAGTGAAACATTATCATGAAAAAGGTAAACATAGTGGAACAAACTATACACTTTCCTTGTTGTCAACACAATACTGGATACTGTCAGCAAGGGAAGTAATTCGTGAAGTAGAAAACAAATGTATGAAATGTCGACGACGTAAAGCTAAGCCAGCAGAACAAATCATGGCGCCATTGCCATCGATCAGAACTGGTATGCCCATGAGAGCGTTTGCACATAGTGCAGTGGATTTTGGTGGACCCTTTGAAACAGTGCAAGGTCGCGGCAAAACTCGAGAAAAACGTTATCTCTGTTTATTCACGTGCCTAGCAACAAGAGCGGTTCATCTTGAAATGGCTTATGGTCTTGATACTAGTTCGTTCCTCAATGCATTCTACAGGTTCGTAAGTCGTCGGGGCCTACCTGTGGAAATGAGCTCTGACAATGGAAGTAACTTTGTCGGGGCAAACAGAGAATTGAAAGCACTTGTAAGTGTAATTAGATACAAATCATATTCAGCGCAAAACAGTCGACAATATAATTCAGTGGGACTTTAATCCACCCAGTGCACCACATTGGGGTGGTGTTCATGAAATCATGATTAAGGCAGCAAAACGGGCAGTCTATGCGATTCTTCATGATGCTGACATGCGTGATGAAGAACTCGTAACGGCTTTCGTTGGAGCTGAGTCGTTAATAAACTCTAGGCCGATAACATATCAGTCTGCCAACCCAGCAGACATTCAACCACTCACCCCTAATCACTTCCTGTTTGGTCTTCGCTCCAGAATTGGTAGACTCTACCACGTTCGATCCCCGCAATCGTTGGAGGCGTGTTCAGGAACTAATGCGCCATTTCTGGCATCGCTGGCTCAGGGAATGGCTTCCTACTTTATCAGCGTGCAAACGGTGGTTTAGCACGCAGCGAGACATGGAACCTAATGACGTCGTTATCGTTGTTCAACGGGATACTCCGAGAGGTCGTTGGCCATTGGGGCGTGTTATTAGGGTACACAAAGGTCGTGATGGGCACGTGCGGGTCGCTGACGTGCTCATGAATGGAAAAGAAATCACGCATTCAATTTGTAAACTGTGTCCATTGGAAATTCAGGAGTAATATGTAATACATGTAACTGTGCAGACGCCATAGTGGAGGTCATAATAATGCCTCATTCAAAAATCGTGTTTAATGTTCATTTATATCAAAGTGGAAAGCATAAGAATCCTTAAAATCAGCATACGTGTTGTGTGAATTTATGTGTTAGATCCGATGATTCTGATGTTCTGGAAAATTCAGAAAAATGCGAAAAATCACAATAGACAAACTCTTGTTTGTTTCAGATAAATACAGATACATTGAGAGAAGTACAACAATAAACTTGAGGTTGTGTTGTGAGAAATGTGAACCATCAGTTATATTTTGTATTTATTTGATTCTTGAGTTACAAGATGTGTCTATAAACTGATAAATTGCTTCATTATTATCATGATTATCGGACTAAGACTTGAAATAAGAATATACATGTACATGTATGGCTCCATAAACGTTGAGTGAAGCTTCGTTGAAAATAAATACATGTAGATACATGTATGTGACATTGTGAACATATACCAGGCAGGTTGAAGCATTGTTCCAAAGTATTCAATTTATCTAATACTAGATTTTCTTAAATTGAATCTGATGTGTTTTAGTAAATGTAATTTACTGTATGTTTTACTTAAATAATTATGCTGCTTTCAACAAGTATATACATGTAACTTAAGATGTTACGATAATTATTATAGAGGTAGTAATGGAACAATTTATAGAATTGAAAATGATGCCATGTTCATGTGTTGCTTTGTAGAATTAAAAATAGGTTTTCAAGCATATGTAACTTGTAATACTAAGAATTATAATAGTTTTATAGTTAATAGAAAAATCAAAATAATAAGTTAGAGAGTAATATAGTAATAACAGTCTGAAGTTAGCATTTTGCTATATTCTTAGTATTTCCCTTTACTTATGGCTTGAATAGCATTATAGAAAAATAGCAAGTTACTTGTCATAAATACATTAATTATGCAGAGCTGTAGATAAATTGTTATCAGAGCTCCAGATAATTTTTCCAGAGCGGTAGATAGACCGCAATGAAATAAGCTGAAGTTTTAAGATGAATATTTAAAACGATAATTTTGTTAGAGATAATTTTTGAAAGAATTAAAAATTTTAAAGCAATAACATTATAATTACGAATTTTGAACTGTTTCGACATGTTAAAATGTTGTTAAGTTTGTAAGTTCAATCTTATCAAGGTGTGGAGATGTGTGCTGAAGGATTTAGTTGTTGAATACCGAAACTACTTTTCGGTAGAAAATACTTTTTGTTAAATATAGCTCTTGTGGGTGATTACCACGTGAGAATAAGGAAGTCGCCATCTTTTGTCGAAACAAATAAAACGATAACCAGAAAAATGCAATTTGTGTCGTATATTATAGAATTCGATAGAACAACACCGAGACTATTAATTGGGCCGTATTGAGTTTCTGATCATATCAACGCCTGGGGAAAAGTGGGGGATTATCCATGTAATTATTGACTCACATTAATCCTATTAATAGGCCTATTAGCACGTGACTTAATTAATGACGTACTTGAATCGAAAGCGAGGCACTGCAATGTTGATAAAACTTTATAATTGGCGGCGATTGTTTACGGGTCAACGGAACGATAAATAGTTTTAAAAAGTACAATGTGCGTCTGATTTGACATATTTACTCGATATTTAAGTCGTCCTTAATTCAATTACGCCGAATCGACCCATTACCATCTAAACGTAATATTTAAAATCCGCCATCTCGTCGATATTACACAGAAATGGGCAATTATACGTTTGCAATGTAAATGAGTCTACGGGAGCATTCGTGTATATTCGGAAATGATCGTGTATAATCGTGTCTGTTCGCCGATTTCCGATATAATTCCGTTTCTATATTTAGCGATATGATCTTGTAGAGAAGAGTTGTCGTTCTTCAAATCTACACGCTCAGTTATGAGGGTGTAAGTAGATAGCGCTACGATCGGGACTCAAGTTTCCACAGGGAGTCACTTTGCCAGAAGATAGAAAGTGAAAAATCGACAGACTGGCACGCAGACTACCTTCTACAGTGCATAGACTGCTTAGAGGAGATAGTATCCTAACATTATTATTGAGTATAGTACAGTGCTTTCATTTCGATGTCAATGGGTTTGATCCCATCGGGACAAGGTTTCAACTTTAGACTAACCACTACCTAGTTATACAAATATATTTTAGCTCGATTGCGAAACAAGTTCGTAACTCTCGAGACCTCATTCCTGATGGAATCCATCGCCACGAGGGAGAGAGAAGAGGCAATGTGAAATTTAAATGCCTTGCCTAAGGGCACACTTGTACAGCTGGACGAGCACCGGAAGCGATGCGTACTTGATGCTGCCCGTTATCACACGCCCTTATCTATGAGCGGAACAGCGCATACCACCCAGTCCCCATCACCTGCGAAAATATGATTCGGTTTTATGCAAATTAGTTGTAATAAACTGACATTCATACCTCTATAAAACGTAGAAACATTCAATTGTTACAAGTATCCACACAATTGTTTAGTTTATGCAACTTTATTTTAGCTCGATTGCGAAACAATTTTTTATAACATATTAATCGCTCTCGAGATCTCATTCCTGATAAAATCCTAGAATCCCTCGACATGAGGCAGAGAAGAGGCAATGTGGAATTTAAGTGCCTTGCCTATGGGCACGTGTAGCCAACTCGATACCACTACACTATCACGACTTCCACTGCGCTATCACGATTTCCACTGCACTATCATGACATCCATTGCGCTATCACGACTTCCACTGAACTATCACGACTTCCACTGCACTATCACGACTTCCACTGCATTATCACGACTTCCACTGCACTATCACGACTTCCATTGTGCTATCACGATTTCCACTGCACCATCACGTCTTCCACTGCACTATCACGACTTCCACTGCACTATCACGACTTCCATTGCGCTATCACGACAACCACTGCACTAGCACGACTTCCACTGCACTATCACGACTTCCACTGCACTATCACGACTTCCATTGCGCTATCACGATTTCCACTGCACCATCACGTCTTCCACTGCACTATCACGACTTCCACTGCACTATCACGACTTCCATTGCGCTATCACGACATCCACTGCACTAGCACGACTTCCACTGCACTATCACGACTCCCATTGCGCTTTCACGACTTCCACTGCACACTCACGACTTCCATTGCGCTATCACGACATCCACTGCGCTATCAAGACTTCCATTGCGCGCTATCACCACTTCCATTGCGCTATCACGACTTCCACTGCACTATCACCACTTCCATTGCGCGCTATCACTACTTCCATTGCGTGCTATTACGACTTCCACTGTACTATCACGACTTCCACTGCACTATCACGACTTCCATTGCGCTATCACGACTTCCACTGTGCTATCATGACTCCCATTGCGCTATCACGACTTCCACTGTACTATCACGACTTCCATTGCGCTATCACGACTTCCACTGCACTATCACGACTTCCACTGCACTATCACGACTTCCACTGAGCTATCACGACTCCCATTGCGCTATCACGACGTCCACCGTACTATCACGACTTCCATTGAGCTATCACGACTTCCACTGCACTATCACGACTTCCACTGCACTATCACAACTTCCACTGTACTATCACGACTTCCATTGCGCTATCACGACTTCCACTGCAATATCACGACTTTCACTGCGCTATCACGAATTCCACTGTACTATCACGACTTCAAGTGCGCGCTATCACGACTTCCACTGCGCTATCACGACTTCCACTGTACTATCACGACTTCATTTGCGCGCTATCACGACTTCCACTGCGCTATCACGACTTCCACTGCGCTCTTACGACATCCACTGTACTATCACGACTTCCATTGCGCGCTATCACGACTTCCACTGGGCTATCACGACTTCCACTGCACTATCACGACTTCCAATGTACTATCACGACTTCCATTGCGCGCTATCACGACTTCCACTGCGCTATCACGACTTCCACAGCGCTATTATGACTTCCACAAAACAATAATTAGGAATTTTATTGTCGTATATTCAAACAATCAATACCCTTTTCAATACCATTAGGGCGCACATAAACATTTCTCTCAGAATTCTCTTGTATGGAGATGATAACCTGAGCGAAGAGATAAACAATGCGATAATTGATGCAGTTCAACAGTTTATTACCGCAACAAAGAGATTTGATAACGACTAGTGCAAATTGTGTGCTTTTGTTCTTCCAGCTTCGTCAAATCCATTCCCATTCTAAAATCAGTCTTTTCCTTTATTTCTCTTCTGTTCTGAACCTCATTTTGATCTCTGTTCTTATTATCTAATCTAATCTTCGTTTTATCTAGGTTAAATCTTATCGAATCTAATTTAGCTATCATAAAATAACAACTTACATATCACTGTTCTTCCACACTTAAGACAAAATGGAGTGATTTTCTTACTATTATCTATGACTATTACTTTCCTTATACATTTAGTTGTCAATGATTGTTATATATTCGCCAACTTGTGCACAGTTGTATACCATTGGAGACGATTTTTAATAAGTTTTTAACTTTCAATCCAATCCACCTATATACTTTGTATGTTAGACTATGTCGAATGTTTGATTCTTGAAATAAAATATGCTTAAACTAAACAATCAAATAATCATGCTCTGCGTTTGTGAGAGATAACTGTGTTAAATCCAAATAGTTTATACATTTAGTAAATATAAATGCCCTAGATCCAAATATTTATTTGGAATTCCAACGTATACTGGTACAAATGATCTGTGTCGGCCTTTATGAGAAATTCACCTGTATGGTGTAGTTCCACGCAATTGACTGGAATTATTCTACTGTCGTATCAACAAACAAGTAATCAATACCATCGTCAAAGGCTTATATCCAAGTTCCAAATAATTACTTTGAATTCCAACGAGGTATGCTCAAACAAGCCAATATTCCTTTTGCATCTCCACACTCCTATCAGACACGTTTCTAAATGCCGCTTCATTTGCGATTGATACATATCCCAGTTCTTTATAAACATCTTTACAGATATCGTCTATCTTCTGAACAAAGTGCCAACTCATTGACCCTCTCCACCAATATGCTGTATTGTTCTTGCGGTCATTATTATCATTTGTGTTATTAAATACAGACACATTTTTAACTTTAGAATATTTCCTCTCATCCAAAGACATACCTAAATATTTATATAATGCTCTAACTTTCTGTAAAGGATTTTCATTCCAATCTTCATACTATATAAACTTAAATCTGTCAGGGTAAAGTTTAAGCTGTTATTTCCCTTCTATTGCATTGTATAACATCTTATTACAGAGAGATTGCGCGTCAGCAATGAGTTTCCCTTCCCCCTTAACTGGGTACCACCCAGTGTGAAGTCGTGAGTTCATTATAGCCCGAGGATCTCTGAATAGGTGAATAACTTTCAGGTTATTCCGTTCCTTAAGTAAATCTCCCAGCAAGTCAGTCGTAAGTCGTAGCACTTTAGTAACTCTGTGTATAGCGTTTTGGCATTTCCTGGGTGCAAACCGTTGCACACACACGATTGGTTTGCCTTTGTCCTTGATACAGTTGGAGATTTGTTTCCAAGATGGTCCTGTGAAAATATAAGCCGAACTAGTTGTCTTTGTTTGTTTTTGGGGTTTAAAGTGTGTGTTTTACGTTTATTTATTGTCGCTACCGGTTGCCCATATGAGGGACGCCTCGTGAAGAGATTAGTCATTTTAGATTTGTGGAGGATAGTGCAATGATACAGAGAGAGACCCATTCCAGAGTCTCCTCTGGTTCTTTTACGTGCAAGAATGCACCGACACGAGAACTCGGTTTAACGTCCCATCTGAAAGACTAATAATTTTATTAGGGTCAGACGGGTGATCGAACCTGCGTCCCCTGGATTACCAGTCCAGCGTGTTACCAAGGTTTAAAGTGACACCAACAGTCTAGGTTATGTGACAACTCTCCAGCTAGTATTGATGGAGGAAGACCCCGGATGTCCCGTCCAGCAGTATTACAGACATGGACAGGTACCCGAATAGAACCACCGACCTACTGCAAGTCAGCAGCAAAGTTTCCTTACATGAAATAATTCAACAACGCAGTGGGATTTCAACATACAGGTGAGGGAGAGAGAGAGAGGGGAGAGGGAGAGAGGGGGAGAGGGGGAGAGGGGGGAGAGAGGGGATAGAGAGGGGGAGATAGGGGGAGAGAGAGGAGAGAGGGAGAGAGGGGGAGAGAGAGGGGAGAGAGGGGGAGAGAGGGGGAGAGATAGAGAGAGAGAGGGGGAGAGAGACGGGAAAAGAGGGGGAGAGAGGGGGAGAGAGAGGGATAGAGAGGGGAGAGAGAGGGGGAGATTTAGAGAGAGAAAGAGGGGGAGAGAGGGGGATAGAGAGGGTGAGAGAGGGGAGAGAGAGGGGGAGAGATAGAGAGAGAGAGGGGGAGAGAGGGGAGAGAGGGGGGAGAGAGAGAAGGAGAGAGAAGGGGAGAGAGGGGGAGATAGGGGAGAGATGGGGAGAGAGAGAGAGAGAGAGGGGGAGTGAGAGGGGGAGAGAGAGGGAGAGAGGGAGAGAGTGGGTGAGATGGAGGGAGAGATAGAGGGGAGAGAGAGAGAGGGGGAGATATAGAGAGATAGGGGGAGAGAGAGGGTGAGAGATAAAGAGAGAGAAGGGAGAGAGGGGAGAGAGGGGGAGAGAGAGGGGGAGAGAGGGAGAGAGGGGGAGAGAGGGTAGAGAGAGAGGGAGAGATAGAGAGAGAGAGAGAGAGAGGGGAGAGAGAGAAGAGAGAGAAGGGGAGAGAGGGGGAGAGAGGGGGAGAGAGAGGGGAGAGAGAGGGGGATAGAGAAGGGGAGAGAGGGAGAGAGGGAGAGAGAGGGGGAGAGAGAGGGAGAGAGGGGGAGAGAGACACACACAAACACACACAAACGCACACAAACACAGCACACAAACGCAGCACACAAACTAACACAAACGCCGCACACAAACGCACACACACGCACACAAACACACACACACCGCACACCGCACATCACACACCGCACATCACATACCGCACACGACACACACCGCACACCACACACCACACACCACACCACACCACACTACACATATATATAATTATGTCATTTGTGAACTTTAGCGAAATATGAATAAGAAATATATGAGTGGCTATGAGATAAATTAAATATTTCAGTTTACAGTGACTTTAAAACCTATGCTTACTAACAAGAGGAGAATAGCCGATCTATTAATTGGGTATATCCTACCAATGAGATCAACACGTATTTGTCAAGTCTAACACATACTGTCAAGTCTAACATATACTGTCAAGTATACCACATACTGTCAAGTCTACCACATACTGCCATGTCTACCACATACTGTCAAATCTAACACACACTGTCAAGTCTATCACATACTGCCAGGTCTAACACATACTGTCAAGTCCAGCATATACTGTCATGTCTAACATGCAATGTCAAGTCTAACACATACTGTCAAGTCTAACACACACTGTCAAGTCTAACCTACCATGTACTGTGAAGTCTAACACATACTGTGAAGTCTAACACATACTGTCAAGTCGCCAGATCGGACAGGTGGGTTTTCTCCGGGTACTCCGGTTTCCTCCCACATGAATGACCACATAATTATACGCTTTCATCCGAGCAAACTAGAGCGATTAATATAAGTTGTTAAAACTTGCTTCGCAATCGTTGTAAAATATATAAAAGTTTTATAAAAAGTCTAACACATGCTGACATGTCTAACACATACTGACAAGTCTAACACATACTGACAAGTCTGACGTTTATTGCTTACCTAATGCACTTACAGCCAATTCATTAAAGTTACCACAACGACGTTTATTTTACAAACAAACACTTACCGCTAGGTTTAACGGAGATCTCAAGTTTAAGAACTGTGCTTTCAAAGTCATTAAACAAGCAATCGTACAGCTTTCGTAAAATCTTCATAGCCATAACTAGAGATCCCGTAGGTCTGTAACGATATAAAGTGAAGGTAACGTAATATCTACATAACTAGAGATCCCTTAGTACTGTAACGATATAGAATGAAGGTAACGTAATATCTACATGACTAGAGATCCCGAAGTTCTGTAACGATATAGAGTGATGGTAACGTAATATCTACATGACTAGAGATCCCGTAGTACTGTAACGATATAGAGTGAAGGTAACGTAATATCTACATGACTAGAGATCCCGCAGTACTGTACCGATATAGAGTGAAGGTAACGTAATATCTACATGACTAGAGATCCCGTAGGTCTGTAACGATATAGAATGATGGTAACGTAATATCTACATGACTAGAGACCCCGTAGTACTGTAACGATATAGAGTGATGGTAACGTAATATCTACATAACTAGAGATCCCGAAGTTCTGTAACGATATAGAATGATTGTAACCTAATATCTACATGACTAGAGATCCCGTAGTACTGTAACGATATAGAGTGATGGTAACGTAATATCTACATAACAAGAAATTCCGAAGTACTGTAACGATATAGAGTGATGGTAACGTAATATCTACATGACTAGAGATCCCGAAGTACTGTAACGATATAGAGTGATGGTAACGTAATATCTACATAACAAGATATCCCGAATTTCTGTAACGATATAGAATGATGGTAACGTAATATCTACATAACTAGAGATCCCGAATTTCTGTAACGATATAGAATGGTGGTAACGTAATATCTACATGACTAGAGATCCCTTAGTACTGTAACGATATAGAATGAAGGTAACGTAATATCTACATGACTAGAGATCCCGAATTTCTGTAACGATTTGGAGTGATGGTAGCGTAATATCTACATAACTAGAGATCCCGTAGTACTGTAACGATATAGAATGATCGTAACGTAATATCTACATGACTAGATATCCCGAAGTTCTGTATCGATATAGAATGATGGTAACGTAATATCTACATGACTAGAGATCCCGTAGTACTGTAACGATATAGAATGAAGGTAACGTAATATCTACTTGACTAGAGATCCCTTAGTACTGTAACGATATAGAATGAAGGTAACGTAATATATACTTGACTATAGATCCCGAAGTTCTGTAACGATATAGAGTGATGGTAACGTAATATCTACATGACTAGAGATCCCTTAGTACTGTAACGATATAGAATGATGGTAACGTAATATCTACATAACTAGAGACCCGAAGTTCTGTAACGATATAGAATGATGGTAACGTAATATCTACATGACTAGAGACCCGAAGTTCTGTAACGATATAGAGTGACGGTAACGTAATATCTACATGACTAGAGATCCCTTAGTACTGTAATGATATAGAATGATGGTAACGTAATATCTACATAACTAGAGACCCGAAGTTCTGTAACGCTATAGAATGAGGGTAACGTAATATCTACATGACTAGAGATCCCTTAGTACTGTAACGATATAAAGTGAAGGTAACGTAATATCTACATGACTAGAGATCCATTAGTACTGTAACGATATAGAGTGATGGTAACGTGATATCTACATGACTAGAGATCCCGAAGTTCTGTAACGATATAGAGTGAAGGTAACGTGTTAGACATGTTGCATATTTACGTCCATAAATATGTAATGGGGGAGCAAAATAGCCGTAGCCGTTGTTTAGTGCAGATTTAACAATGATACACTTGTTCTTTGTTTATAGGAACAGAATATGACGTTGTTAGAATTGAAAGCATTATAGGTTGTATATACGTAAATAGGCAGAAGTGCATCCGCGGTCCACTCGAATGTAGTCCCAATGACTAATATAGTTAACATATGTTTTTGGGTAAAAATTATGGATAGCAACGAATATTCGAATAGTCGAATATTCGCCCGGACGTCCGAATAGTATTCGAACATTCGGCCAAAAATATATAAAATTTGCAAAAATGATATAAACTGTCATAAATCCGATACGTTGCTTTCTTTTATAGTGTAGTAGATAAGGACCATGAATGTTCAGAAGGTGTAAAAAGCACCAAATTTGGCATGGTGGTAGTTTAGAACCAGCTTGTAAATAATAGGCCGGAAGACAATCACGAGATGTCCTGAGTCCCCCGTGAGATGGGGCCCCAAAGGGGCACATAATTGTGTAAATTTGCATGTATATAATTATTTTTTTACAGCCACAAATGGTATATAACTTGTGCAAATGAGGTATGTTATCAGGATAAAAGGTTACACAAGTATACAAATGACTTTTGTTAAATACAAAATTGAAAATTGAGGCCCTAATTAGTGATAATGCTATAAACGAGGCCCAGAATGTTTCTAAAATTGGCCAATTGTGTTTTAATAATATAATAAATATTACAATTTTATGTCAGTATCCACTATTGTACAAAAAATAACTACTTTACACAATTACATAGATCTAAATGCTGCATTATGCTTTAGGTAATAGCCAGAAGTCACTATTAATTGGTTAACAGAGTTGTTTCCCTTTTAGCAAAATTTCCATGAAAAATTCAGAGAGTGGGAAAGTTCGAAATTTCGTTGCGTTTTACATGCTGTATCACGCCAAGATGTAAGTATTATTAGTATATTTTGTTTGCATAGATAACACATGTATAAATTATGGCGTAGCACATGTTTAAATAATTTAAACAAAAAGAACAAGAATTATAAAGGTGGGTGGGGTATGCATAACAAAATTAATTAGTCCTACAAATTTTACATTCTTAATGGAGTTTCATTAATTTCAGATATCATGGCAAGTCAACCACATTCTACTCATGGACTCATATGGCTAACAAAATACTAACACAATCAAGAAATTAACATGAGTTAAACCTAGTAATACAGTCACAGGTTGACAACAATCAACCAGAGGTTATGGTGCGTAATTTAATATACTATTATATAACATGTGATGTTGAGGACTGAATGCGAATTTATTCGACCTGCTTGCTTGTTTGTTTTGTTATGCTTACAATGTCATTCCACCCACTGCCTTAAAGTAAACTTTTTTGAAGCTGAAGGAGGAAATTTACCTGCCAGAAATTTCCATCCAGTATTTGCCAAACATGCTCATTTTGAACCCAAATTGTACACACTGAAACAACTGACATTGCGACCTGAACGTTCGGTGGCAACAATTTTTCTGGATCGAACCAGAACTATGACACTTTCCTGGATAACAATCAACTAGTACTGTGCCTCGGCCGGGGATCTAACTCACGACCTCCCGCTTTGGAATTAAAGGCGCCAACCACTGTGCTACCCGAGCTGTTTTATTCGACCTGTATTCTCCAATTCATAATCATTTCACTCAAGGGATACATTCATAGGCCCATCTACCTGTTTGTACGGACACAGGCATACCTATCCTGCAGTTGTCAGTACGCATTGGTGATAATTCTGAGGTATTGTTGTCGTTCTGTATACTCTTGTATTGGTTACATTTTGATAAGACAATTAATAATGTATTCTACGTTTTAGGAATTCACATCAGGACATGCTGTTAGTTCTGCGTAACCTTCGACATATGAGTTGTACAGGGCACGATGTTCCAACTGGAGTCAGTGTTGCCTATGCCAAAAGAAGACTTCCGAGAAATCACGAACACCTTTGGCGTATTCTTCACTGAGTGAATGTCAACCTGAGTCCAAACAATGCATTGCCACAGGAACAATTACAACTTTGGAATGACTTGACCTAGGGAGTGGCAATGATGGAGCAAAATGCCGTCTGGCATATGTCCTGCTTCAGCAGCAGAATATTGATAGAGCAGTAAAGAGACAGCAAGTGTGTATGGAAACAATAGAGACAAAGAGGTTTAGAAAGAGTTTTGATACAACGTTTCATGGTAGTTGTTTCGCTTACATAAATCTTATGGTAGACTAGATTAGGTAGAAACAATGGAAATAGATACGAAAGTGTAACATATCACAACTGAGATGTCAGATATCGAAATTCTAGCTAAACATTAAGAGGTGGATATGGTACCAAGAGACGCAGAATATCATGGAAACGGTTTGTGCACATTTTATAACAAGTACAATAGACAGTATTCACTTTCAACTGATTCTACGTCGATTCATGTGTACGATACTGGTGATTATTAATTGAAAAAGGCTATCATTGTTGCTGAGTTGATTGCATATATAGAGAGTTAAACCGATTAATGTGAAAGTGATGGCTTGTTGATAATAATAAATGACAAAGGCATTTCTGTGTCTTATAACAGGGTTATACAGGTATCCACAGGTATAGTAAACTGTCTTAGGTAAATATAAAACTACTAGCATTGTATGCCCACCAAATCACAGGAACGGACTGTATGTACATCACAGCATGAATCACAATCCACAGTCAGTAGCATCGAAGGATGCATTTCATGGTACGGCAATATCGGTCACACGAAGTCTGAGGCGTAATGTATAAATATAACTCACCTCAAGGCCGATCAGTCACAAAATATCTACTAGAGAAGTATAAAAATGTCCCTCCTGTAACATTGAAGGCCAACACTCCACAACCGGTTGTCATGTATGGCTGTGAGCCTCCTCCCAACTACTCAATGTGAATTAGTTCTTAGTGATCAAATGGGTAGAACATGTTGCCGAACATCATGGAAAGACAATGGTAGGTCAAAACGAATCTTTTTCATGATCACCATTCTTTGCACAACACCTCTCAATTGACACAAGAGCACCAGCCATAACAGCACTATTCCCATTGTTTCGTGACTCTGTGTTCACTGCGGCTAAGGTAAAGCATGGAATGCCACTTATCAAACATGTCACTGAAGCTAAGATCCCTGGCCAGATCACAGTATTAACAGTCGATCAACTAAGAAGATACAATGGTTATGGCCCACATAGTACTGGGTATGGACCTGGAAATGGCATGGTGTTGATGAGTGGCCTTCTTGAAGGTTATTGGAGATTGGTTAGATGGGAGTAGTTGGCTTGCATTATATGAGTACCTATCACAATGCATTGAGAGCTACACTTTCATGGCAGGTAAAACTGTTATATCAACACATGGAGATAATGTCTTGAAATCAAACACAGAGATCGACTTTGATGTGACTGATCTTCAACCCTCTAACCATGAAGAAGCAGACGACAGAATGCGTCTCCATGCAGCGCATTATTTCAATACAGGTTGCAAGAGAGTACGTATCCAGGCTATTGATACTAACGTTGTGGTGTTAGAAAATGCTGTGCTCAATTTACATACAGCTTCTACTTGCTGTCTGTGGGTTGCCTTATGCCATGACAAGCATTTCTGTTCCATAACTTGACATGAAATATCTGACAAGATTGGTCAAGATGTCTCTTTGGGACTAATCCATGCTATCTCCGGCTGTGAAACGGTCTCTGCATGAAATCGTGTTGGTATGAGGACGGTATTCAACATATCGAAATATATTTCCCTTTATCAAGATCCTGATGAAGGCACAGCTGTGCTCGAGAGATTTGTTGTTCTTATGTACTCCAGAACATGCCATATGAGCTAGGAAATGTTGCTAGGAAACATATGTTTTGTTATGGTAATAGGACTATTGACAAGGTTCCACCATCACATAGTGCACTTGTCCAGCATGTACTAAGAGCTGTCTACCAGAGTGGCCACATATGGGACCAGATCATCAGATGCCCTTATCTGCCATCTCCAGAGTGGGGAAGAGAAAGCAACAATTGGATACCCCAGTGGAGTACACAGAGGCTTCAAAGCTTTGATAAGAATTGATCAAATGTAACTTACTCCCCACATGTGTGTGGTGGCCAATGTGAAAGAGAAAATGTTTGTTGAATATAGTACACTGTGTATATTTATACAGTGTTAAATGCACAATACACAATAACATGCATATACATGTAGACATATTCCATTCGCATGTTAAGATTTATATATTTTAGACAAATAAGATTGTTTTCGAATCGTCTTTCTGCAATTACATTAAGGGCCTCACTATTATAAATATTACCCTTTGAAGGGCCTCATTATATTATACATGTGCTAAGATAAGTATTTTATTAATAGTTTAGTGTGTTGTACAATTCAGATATAGTGTACAACCTGTTCACTTATATTTGTTTAATTGTAATTATAGTTATTATTGAAAATATGCAATTTGCCAAACTAACCGAATAGTATAATGGCTGTTAACAGGGCTTCAGATGACACACAAAGACATGTATACACACAAATGTTTCAAGTACTGATACTATTCTACCAACAGAACTAAGGTTATTTAATTTTCCCTCACTGGGAACAAAAAGAAAAAACTTTGTATTTTATATTTCCCTAAAACAGGGAAATTACCCTTTAGGGGCCTCATTTTCATCAAACGAGTACAAAATTATTATTTGTATGTAAAACATTAGATAGTACTATGCCTTCTCTATTAATTATCACCTGAAAACAATTGAAGTAATAACAATTAATTAAATTATTGGAACTTTAAAAAATGTAGTTTTTTTTTAATTTTCTGGTGGTGGTCCCTTTTTGGGGCCCCAAAAATGGATTCAAAGGGCTTCTCGTGATTGTCTTCCGGGCAATTTGGAAAGTATTCACCCTCATGTTACTTGTGTGAAAAGTTGGTGCTTTTTACACCTTCCGAACGAAATCATCATTTTTTGGTCCTTATCTACTACACTATTACAATTTGAAGCCATCATAAATCCTTCCTAGTTGATGTGTAGAAAAGATGTGGTATAAGAATGCAGGCCATTGCAAACGGAAGGTTGGCATACTGTGTTATATGGCGGAGGAATACAGTGTGTAAACACAGTGACGTTATTCACAGGCGAGCACTGGTTATTTGAAAGTTAAAATTTGAAATATTCTTGCTGTGTTTCAGACTGATTTGAATACCTCTTCACAGTGGGTGTGGTATCAGCAGAAATGAAAGATTGGAAATATAAATGAACAGACTGTATGTTTTTACTTTTTACTATGTATTTAATAGGCAATTTATTTGTTGTTTTACAACCAAAAATAAATAGTTGTATATTACCTCCCTTTATTGTTGACAAACGTCTTATCTTGAATGGCTTTGCCTGGTTCCATCATTCTGCAAGGTTAAACTAACTATATACATGTAAGTTTAAATCTAACACGACCCAGCTAATAACATATATATATACTTGTAGAGTAAATCCTATCGCGGGTTATTCTGCAATATACCTACCTTGAACTATGCTGAGCGCGCACCGTATTTTGGCTATTCCATTTATACAATGCGTGTAAAGTTTTATGAATGAAAGTCACGTGATGTTTGTAAAATATACCTTGGGAATTCACCGAAGTGAGCTATTTTTAGAATCAGATAATCTCTTGTCCGTCTTGTTTTTCTGTTAAGTAACGTTTCAGTTACTATTCTGTACAGTTTTATTTGACAAAATAAATAAAATTATTGATCAGTTACAACTTTTGTTCATTTATGCACTAGATTGATATTTTCCATTAAAAATAACGTCATCACCCCTTACGCGGGTGGAAATTTCGAAAGCCAAATGCAGCGGCGTTTGAAGAAAATACTCCTTTAAAATTATTAGAATTAAGTCGTGTTAGAATCGAAATAATAAGTATCAACCGTGGTGTATCGCAGAATAACCCGAGTTTGAAGTTATTATGCGTAGAAATAGATCACGAAGGCCGAAAATGCATTTTGGCTGCTAAATTTTTATTATATTAAAATAAACAAAATATAAATATTCACGTAAAGTAATGTGGGCTGCTGCAATCAGTAAGGTGTGTTTGGTTGTTATATCTCTCACTGATACACACACAAGAACATGTGCCAGTGACAGTCGGAGATAGGCCGTAATATAAATATAATTCCGATGAATACATTAGTTTATACACATTTATTTTAGCTCGATTGCGAAACAAGTTCTTACAACTTATATTAATCACTCTCGAGACCTCATTCCTCTATGGAATTCATCGCCACGAGGGAGAGAAAAGAGGCAACGTGGAATGTAAATGCCTTGCCTAAGGGCACAATTGTAACGGCTGCAGCGGGGCTCGAACTCCGGACCTTTCGCACCTGAAGAGAACGCACATCCACTGCGCTGTCACGACTTCCACTGAATACATTGTCCAGATAATTCATCGAAATGAAGCTTCACTGTCATTTATTGCTTGGAACGAATCGTTTTGAGAATGGTCGAAGATCTTTACAATTGAATTGCGCCAAAAAGGGACGTAGCTTGGCATACATATATGTATTCATTACAACTCTAGTGAGTTCAGTGGCACACCGCCACCCCCATACCAATATTAAGCTACGTCAATGCCCAGGAACATTGTCAATGCAAAGCTACGCCCATGTCCAGATACATTGTCAATACAAAGCTACACCAATGCTCAGGTACATTGTCAATACAAAGCTACACCAATGCTCAGGTACATTGTCAATACAAAGCTACACCAATGCTCAAGAACATTGTCAATACAAAGCTACGCCAATGCCCAGGTACATTGTCAATACAAAGCTACACCAATGCCCAGGTACATTGTCAATACAAAGCTACGCCAATGCACAGGTACATTGTCAATACAAAGCTACACCAATGCTCAGGTACATTGTCAATACAAAGCTACGCCAATGCCCAGGTCATTGCCAATGCAATGCTACGCCAATGCCCAGGTACATTGCCAATGCAAAGCTACACCAATACACAGATACATTGCCAATGCAAAGCTACGCCAATGCCCAGGTACATTGTCAATGCAAAGCTACGCCAATGCCCAGGTACATTGTCAATGCAAAGATACGCCAGTGCCCAGGTACATTGTCAATACAAAGCTACGCCAATGCCCAGGTACATTGTCAATACAAAGCTACGCCAATGTCCAGGTACATTGTCAATGCAAAGCTACGCCAATAACCAGGTACATTGTAGTAAATAGGCCGAAACATGTCCATATCAATAGACACATATCATGTGGATTTAAGCGTATTGGCCAAGGTCATCACCATGGCGGTCCTAGCGGGGTTCGAACTCCGAGTTTCACAACCTCTCCATTACGATGCGGGTACCGTATCCATTTCACCACTGTGATATATATATATATATATATATATATATATATAATAGAAATGGAATTTTACCGGCAATCTAGGGTTCGAGCCCCGCTCAGACCTTGTCTCATTTATATGAACACATTGGCAGTTTCTAAAGGAGGTTGTTGCACCAAGTACTGGTTATCTGCTGGAACCTGTAAAGTTTAGGTGTTGTTAGATAAAATGTTCGTCGCTCAAATGGGCAACCGGCAGCGATGTTAAATAAATGTAAAGAAACAAAGGTAAAACCGTGTTATTGCTATAGATAAGAGAAAGGTTACTTTACCGGCAATCTGGACGATGTAACAGACAAACCGTGTTATTGCAATAGATAAGAGAAAGGGTACTGTACCGGCAATCTGGACGATCTAACCGACAAACCGTGTTATTGCAATAGATAAGAGTAAGGGTACTTTACCGGCAATCTGGACGATCTAACCGACAAATCGTGTTATTGCAATAGATAAGAGAAAGGGTACTTTACCGGCAATCTGGACGATCTAACCGACAAACCGTGTTATTGCAATAGATAAGAGAAAGGGTACTTTACCGGCAATCTGGACGATCTAACCGACACACCGTATTGTTACCTTGCCAGTATGCCCACGTTGATATCTTCCACAGCGGTTCATACAGATAGAACGTGTCTTCTCTCCACCCGAGGATAATCCCCGTCAGAGTACTGCCACTCCGCATGTAGCTATTCAGAAGTACATCATAATACTTCACTGAAATATTAACATGCCCTAATACATACGTACATCACTGTGATATACACAGTAGAGTAAACACAGTAGTATATCATAGAAATACACAGTAGAGTAAATACGGTAGTATTTCATAGAAATACACAGTAGAGTAAATACAGTAGTGTTTCATAGAAATACACAGTAGAGTAAATACAGTACTATTTCATAGAAATACACAGTAGAGGAAATACGGTAGTATTTCATAGAAATAGACAGTAGAGTAAATACGGTAGTGTTTCATAGAAATACACAGTAGAGTAAATACAGTAGTACTTCATAGAAATACACAGTAGAGTAAATACGGTAGTACTTCATAGAAATACACAGTAGAATAAATACGGTAGAGTTTCATAGAAATACATAGTAGAGTAAATACGGTGTTATTTCATAGAAATACACAGTAGAGTAAATACGGTAGTGTTTCATAGAAATACACAGTAGAGTAAATACGGTAGTATTTCATAGAAATACACAGTAGAGTAAATACGGTGGTGTTTCATAGAAATACACAGTAGAGTAAATACGGTAGTGTTTCATAGAAATACACAGTAGAGTAAATACAGTAGTATATCATAGAAATGCACAGTAGAGTAAATACGGTAGTGTTTCATAGAAAGACATAGTAGAGTAAATACGATAGTTCTTCATAGAAATACACAGTAGAGTAAATACGATAGTACTTCATAGAAATACACAGTAGAGTAAATACGGTAGTACTTCATAGAAATACACAGTAGAGTAAATACGATAGTACTTCATAGAAATACAGAGTAGAGTAAATACGGTAGATAGAAATACACAGTCGAGTAAATACGGTAGAATTTCATAGAAATACACTGTAGAGTAAATACGGTAGATAGAAATACAAAGCATAGTAAATACGGTAGTACTTCATAGAAATACACAGTAGAGTAAATACGGTAGTATTTCATAGAAATACAAAGTAGAGTAAATACGGTAGTACTTCATAGAAATACACAGTAGATTAAATACGGTAGATAGAAATACACAGTAGAGTAAATACGATAGTACATCATAGAGATACAGAGTATAGTAAATACGGTAGTATTTCATAGAAATACACTGTAGAGTAAATACGGTTGATAGAAATACACAGTATAGTAAATACTGTAGTATTTCATAGAAGTACACAGTAGAGTAAATACGGTAGTATTTCATAGAAATACAGAGTAGAGTAAATACGGTAGATAGAAATACACAGTCGAGTAAATACGGTAGAATGTCATAGAAATACACTGTAGAGTAAATACGGTAGATAGAAATACAAAGCATAGTAAATACGGTAGTACTTCATAGAAATACACAGTAGAGTAAATACGGTAGTATTTCATAGAAATACAAAGTAGAGTAAATACGGTAGTACTTCATAGAAATACAAAATAGATTAAATACGGTAGATAGAAATACACAGTAGACTAAATACGATAGTACATCATAGAGATACACAGTATAATAAATACGGTAGTATTTCATAGAAATACACTGTAGAGTAAATACGGTTGATAGAAAACACAGTATAGTAAATACTGTAGTATTTCATTGAAATACACAGTAGAGTAAATACGGTAGTATTTCATAGAAATACACAGTAGAGTAAATACGGTAGTGCTTCATAGTAAAACACAGTAGAGTAAATAGGGTAGATAGAAATAAACAGTAAAGTAAATACGGTAGAAAGAAATACACAGTAGAGTAAATACGGTAGTATTTCATAGAAATACACAGTAGAGTAAATACGGTAGTTTCTATGAAAAATACACAGTAGAGTAAATACAGTACTATTTCATAGAAATACACAGTAGAGGAAATACGGTAGTATTTCATAGAAATAGACAGTAGAGTAAATACGGTAGTGTTTCATAGAAATACACAGTAAAATAAATACGGTAGTATTTCATAGAAATACACAGTAGAGTAAATACAGTAGTACTTCATAGAAATACACAGTAGAGTAAATACGGTAGTACTTCATAGAAATACACAGTAGAGTAAATACGGTAGTGTTTTATAGAAATACATAGTAGAGTAAATACGGTGTTATTTCATAGAAATACACAGTAGAGTAAATACGGTAGTTTTTCATAGAAATACACAGTAGAGTAAATACGGTAGTATTTCATAGAAATACACAGTAGAGTAAATACGGTAGTGTTTCATAGAAATACACAGTAGAGTAAATACAGTACTCTTTCATAGAAATACACAGTAGAGGAAATACGGTAGTATTTCATAGAAATAGACAGTAGAGTAAATACGGTAGTGTTTCATAGAAATACACAGTAGAGTAAATACGGTAGTATTTCATAGAAATACACAGTAGAGTAAATACGGTAGTACTTCATAGAAATACACAGTAGAGTAAATACGGTAGTACTTCATAGAAATACACAGTAGAGTAAATACGGTAGTGTTTCATAGAAATACACAGTAGAGTAAATACGGTGGTATTTCATAGAAATACACAGTAGAGTAAATACGGTAGTGTTTCATAGAAATACACAGTAGAGTAAATACGGTAGTATTTCATAGAAATACACAGTAGAGTAAATACGGTAGTGTTTCATAGAAATACACAGTAGAGTAAATACGGTAGTATTTCATAGAAATACACAGTAGAGTAAATACGGTAGTGTTTCATAGAAATACACAGTAGAGTAAATACGGTAGTGTTTCATAGAAATACACAGTAGAGTAAATACGGTAGTATTTCATAGAAATACACAGTAGAGTAAATACGGTAGTGTTTCATAGAAATACACAGTAGAGTAAATACGATAGTTCTTCATAGAAATACACAGTAGAGTAAATACGATAGTACTTCATAGAAATACACAGTAGAGTAAATACGGTAGTACTTCATAGAAATACACAGTAGAGTAAATACGATAGTACTTCATAGAAATACACAGTAGAGTAAATACGGTAGATAGAAATACACAGTAGAGTAAATACGGTAGAATTTCATAGAAATACACAGTAGAGTAAATACGGTAGATAGAAATACACAGTAGAGTAAATACGGTAGTACTTCATAGAAATACACAGTAGAGTAAATACGGTAGTATTTCATAGAAATACACAGTAGAGTAAATACGGTAGTACTTCATAGAAATACACAGTAGAGTAAATACGGTAGATAGAAATACACAGTAGAGTAAATACGATAGTACATCATAGAGATACACAGTATAGTAAATACGGTAGTATTTCATAGAAATACACTGTAGAGTAAATACGGTTGATAGAAATACACAGTATAGTAAATACTGTAGTATTTCATAGAAGTACACAGTAGAGTAAATACGGTAGATAGAAATACACAGTAGAGTAAATACGGTAGATTCATAGAAATACACAGTAGAGTAAATACGGTAGTGTTTCATAGAAATACACAGTAGAGTAAATACGGTATTATTTCATAGAAATACACAGTAGAGTAAATACGGTAGTGTTTCATAGAAATACACAGTAGAGTAAATACGGTAGTATTTCATAGAAATACACAGTAGAGTAAATACGGTAGTGTTTCATAGAAATACACAGTAGAGTAAATACGGTAGTATTTCATAGAAATACACAGTAGAGTAAATACGGTAGATAGAAATACACAGTAGAGTAAATACGGTAGTATTTCATAGAAATACACAGTAGAGTAAATACGGTAGTATTTCATAGAAATACACAGTAGAGTAAATACGGTAGTACTTCATAGAAATAACAGTAAGTAAATACGTAGATAATACAAGTAGTAAATACATAGAAATACACAGTAGAGTAAATATGATAGTAATTCATAGAAATACACAGTAGAGTAAATACGGTAGTATTTCATAGAAATACACAGTAGAGTAAATACGGTATTTCATAGAAATACACAGTAGAGTAAATACGGTAGTATTTCATAGAAATACACAGTAGAGTAAATACGATAGTACTTCATAGAAATACACAGTAGAATAAATACGGTAGTATTTCATAGAAATACACAGTAGAGTAAATACGATAGTACTTCATAGAAATACACAGTAGAGTAAATACGATAGTACTTCATAGAAATACACAGTAGAGTAAATACGGTAGTATTTCATAGAAATACACAGTAGAGTAAATACGGTAGTATTTCATAGAAATACACAGTAGAGTAAATACGGTAGTACTTCATAGAAATACACAGTAGAATAAATACGGTAGTATTTCATAGAAATACACAGTAGAGTAAATACGGTAGTACTTCATAGAAATACACAGTAGAGTAAATACGGTAGTATTTCATAGAAATACACAGTAGAGTAAATACGGTAGTATTTCATAGAAATACACAGTAGAGTAAATACGGTAGTACTTCATAGAAATACACAGTAGAGTAAATACGGTAGATAGAAATACACAGTAGAGTAAATACGGTAGATAGAAATACACAGTAGAGTAAATACGGTAGTACTTCATAGAAATACACAGTAGAGTAAATACGATAGTATTTCATAGAAATACACAGTAGAGTAAATACGGTAGTATTTCATAGAAATACACAGTAGAGTAAATACGGTAGATAGAAATACACAGTAGAGTAAATACGGTAGTATTTATAGAAATACACAGTAGAGTAAATACGGTAGTATTTCATAGAAATACACAGTAGAGTAAATACGGTAGTATTTCATAGAAATACACAGTAGAGTAAATACGGTAGTTTCATAGAAATACACAGTAGAGTAAATACGGTAGTATTCATAGAAATACACAGTAGAGTAAATACGGTAGTATTCATAGAAATACACAGTAGAGTAAATACGGTAGTTTCATAGAAATACACAGTAGAGTAAATACGGTAGATAGAAATACACAGTAGAGTAAATACGGTAGTACTTCATAGAAATACACAGTAGAGTAAATACGGTAGTACTTCATAGAAATACACAGTAGAGTAAATACGGTAGATAGAAATACAGTAGAGTAAATACGGTAGATAGAAATACACAGTAGAGTAAATACGGTAGATTTCATAGAAATACACAGTAGAGTAAATACGGTAGATAGAAATACAGAGTATAGTAAATAAGGTAGATAGAAATACACAGTAGAGTAAATACGGTAGTATTTCATAGAAATACACAGTAGAGTAAATATGGTAGTATTTCATAGAAATACACAGTAGAGTAAATACGGTAGTACTTCATAGAAATACACAGTAGAGTAAATACGATAGTACTTCATAGCAATACACAATAGGGTAAATACGGTAGATAGAAATACACAGTAGAGTAAATACGATAGTACTTCATAGAAATACACAGTAGAGTAAATACGGTAGTACTTCATAGAAATACACAGTAGAGTAAATACGGTAGATATAAATACAAGTAGAGTAAATACGATAGTACTTCATAGAAATACACAGTAGAGTAAATACGATTGTACTTTATAGACATACACAGTAGAATAAATACGGTAGTATTTCATAGAAATACACAGTAGAGTAAATACGGTAGTATTTCATAGAAATACACAGTAGAGTAAATACGGTAGTATTTCATAGAAATACACAGTAGAGTAAATACGGTAGTACTTCTTAGAAATACACAGTAGAGTACATACGATAGTACTTCATAGAAATACACAGTAGAGTAAATACGGTAGTACTTCATAGAAATACACAGTAGAGTAAATACGGTAGATAGTAATGCACAGTAGAGTAAATACGGTAGATAGAAATACACAGTAGAGTACATACTGTAGTACTTCATACAAATACACAGTAGAGTAAATACGGTAATAGAAATACACAGTATAGTAAATACAGTAGATAGAAATACACAATAGAGTAAATACGGTAGATAGAATTGCACAGTAGAGTAAATACGGTAGGATTTCATAGAAATACACAGTAGAGTAAATACGGTAGTATTTCATAGATATATAGTAGAGTAATACGGTAGTACTTCATAGAAATACACAATAGAGTAAATACGGTAGATAGAAATACACAGTAGAGTAAATACGGTAGTTCATAGAAATACACAGTAGAGTAAATACGGTAGTTATAGAAATACACAGTAGAGTAAATACGGTAGTATTCATAGAAATACACAGTAGAGTAAATACGGTAGTACTTCATAGAAATACACAGTAGAGTAAATACGGTAGTTTTCAATCATAGAAATACACAGTAGAGTAAATACGGTAGTATAGAAATACACAGTAGAGTAAATACGGTAGATAGAAATACACAGTAGAGTAAATACGGTAGTATTTCATAGAAATACACAGTAGAGTAAATACGGTAGTGTTTCATAGAAATACACAGTAGAATAAATACGGTAGTATTTCATAGAAATACACAGTAGAGTAAATACGGTAGTACTTCATAGAAATACACAGTAGAGTAAATACGGTAGTACTTCATAGAAATACACAGTAGAGTAAATACGGTAGTGTTTCATAGAAATACATAGTAGAGTAAATACGGTGTTATTTCATAGAAATACACAGTAGAGTAAATACGGTAGTGTTTCATAGAAATACACAGTAGAGTAAATACGGTAGTATTTCATAGAAATACACAGTAGAGTAAATACGGTAGTGTTTCATAGAAATACACAGTAGAGTAAATACGGTAGTGTTTCATAGAAATACACAGTAGAGTAAATACTGTAGTGTTTCATAGAAATACATAGTAGAGTAAATACGGTGTTATTTCATAGAAATACACAGTAGAGTAAATACGGTAGTGTTTTATAGAAATACATAGTAGAGTAAATACGGTGTTATTTCATAGAAATACACAGTAAAGTAAATACGGTAGTGTTTCTTAGAAATACACAGTAGAGTAAATACAGTACTCTTTCATAGAAATACAGAGTAGAGGAAATACGGTAGTATTTCATAGAAATAGACAGTAGAGTAAATACGGTAGTGTTTCATAGAAATACACAGTAAAATAAATACGGTAGTATTTCATAGAAATACACAGTAGAGTAAATACAGTAGTACTTCATAGAAATACACAGTAGAGTAAATACGGTAGTACTTCATAGAAATACACAGTAGAGTAAATACGGTAGTGTTTCATAGAAATACACAGTAGAGTAAATACGGTGTTATTTCATAGAAATACACAGTAGAGTAAATACGGTAGTGTTTCATAGAAATACACAGTAGAGTAAATACGGTAGTATTTCATAGAAATACACAGTAGAGTAAATACGGTAGTGTTTCATAGAAATACACAGTAGAGTAAATACGGTAGTGTTTCATAGAAATACACAGTAGAGTAAATACAGTAGTATATCATAGAAAAGCACAGTAGAGTAAATACGATAGTACTTCATAGAAATACACAGTAGAGTAAATACGGTAGTATTTCATAGAAATACACAGTAGAGTAAATACGGTAGTGTTTCATAGAAATACACAGTAGAGTAAATACGATAGTACTTCATAGAAATACACAGTAGAGTAAATACGGTAGATAGAAATACACAGTCGAGTAAATACGGTAGAATTTCATAGAAATACACTGTAGAGTAAATACGGTAGATAGAAATACAAAGCACAGTAAATACGGTAGTACTTCATAGAAATACACAGTAGAGTAAATACGGTAGTATTTCATAGAAATACAAAGTAGAGTAAATACGGTAGTACTTCATAGAAATACACAGTAGATTAAATACGGTAGATAGAAATACACAGTAGAGTAAATACGATAGTACATCATAGAGATACAGAGTATAGTAAATACGGTAGTATTTCATAGAAATACACTGTAGAGTAAATACGCTTGATAGAAATACACGGTATAGTAAATACTGTAGTATTTCATAGAAGTACACAGTAGAGTAAATACGGTAGTATTTCAAAGAAATACAGAGTAGAGTAAATACGGTAGATAGAAATACACAGTCGAGTAAATACGGTAGAATTTCATAGAAATACACTGTAGAGTAAATACGGTAGATAGAAATACAAAGCATAGTAAATACGGTAGTACTTCATAGAAATACACAGTAGAGTAAATACGGTAGTATTTCATAGAAATACAAAGTAGAGTAAATACGGTAGTACTTCATAGAAATACACAATAGATTAAATACGGTAGATATAAATACACAGTAGAGTAAATACGATAGTACATCATAGAGATACACAGTATAGTAAATACGGTAGTATTTCATAGAAATACACTGTAGAGTAAATACGGTTGATAGAAATACACAGTATAGTAAATACTGTAGTATTTCATAGAAGTACACAGTAGAGTAAATACGGTAGTATTTCATTGAAATACACAGTAGAGTAAATACGGTAGTATTTCATAGAAATACACAGTAGAGTAAATACGGTAGTGCTTCATAGTAAAACACAGTAGAGTAAATAGGATAGATAGAAATAAACAGTAAAGTAAATACGGTAGATAGAAATACACAGTAGAGTAAATACGGTAGTATTTCATAGAAATACACAGTAGAGTAAATACGGTAGTTTCTATGAAAAATACACAGTAGAGTAAATACAGTACTATTTCATAGAAATACACAGTAGAGGAAATACGGTAGTATTTCATAGAAATAGACAGTAGAGTAAATACGGTAGAGTTTCATAGAAATACACAGTAAAATAAATACGGTAGTATTTCATAGAAATACATAGTAGAGTAAATACGGTGTTATTTCATAGAAATACACAGTAGAGTAAATACGGTAGTGTTTCATAGAAATACACAGTAGAGTAAATACGGTAGTATTTCATAGAAATACAAAGTAGAGTAAATACGGTAGTGTTTCATAGAAATACACAGTAGAGTAAATACAGTACTCTTTCATAGAAATACACAGTAGAGGAAATACGGTAGTATTTCATAGAAATAGACAGTAGAGTAAATACGGTAGTGTTTCATAGAAATACACAGTAAAATAAATACGGTAGTATTTCATAGAAATACACAGTAGAGTAAATACAGTAGTACATCATAGAAATACACAGTAGAGTAAATACGGTAGTACTTCATAGAAATACACAGTAGAGTATATACGGTAGATAGAAATACACAGTAGAGTAAATACGATAGTACATCATAGAGATACACAGTATAGTAAATACGGTAGTATTTCATAGAAATACACTGTAGAGTAAATACGCTTGATAGAAATACACAGTATAGTAAATACTGTAGTATTTCATAGAAGTACACAGTAGAGTAAATACGGTAGTATTTCAAAGAAATACAGAGTAGAGTAAATACGGTAGATAGAAATACACAGTCGAGTAAATACGGTAGAATTTCATAGAAATACACTGTAGAGTAAATACGGTAGATAGAAATACAAAGCATAGTAAATACGGTAGTACTTCATAGAAATACACAGTAGAGTAAATACGGTAGTATTTCATAGAAATACAAAGTAGAGTAAATACGGTAGTACTTCATAGAAATACACAATAGATTAAATACGGTAGATAGAAATACACAGTAGAGTAAATACGATAGTACATCATAGAGATACACAGTATAGTAAATACGGTAGTATTTCAAAGAAATACACTGTAGAGTAAATATGGTTGATAGAAATACACAGTATAGTAAATATTGTAGTATTTCATAGAAGTACACAGTAGAGTAAATACGGTAGTATTTCATTGAAATACACAGTAGAGTAAATACGGTAGTATTTCATAGAAATACACAGTAGAGTAAATACGGTAGTGCTTCATAGTAAAACACAGTAGAGTAAATAGGATAGATAGAAATAAACAGTAAAGTAAATACGGTAGATAGAAATACACAGTAGAGTAAATACGGTAGTATTTCATAGAAATACACAGTAGAGTAAATACGGTAGTTTCTATGAAAAATACACAGTAGAGTAAATACAGTACTATTTCATAGAAATACACAGTAGAGGAAATACGGTAGTATTTCATAGAAATAGACAGTAGAGTAAATACGGTAGCGTTTCATAGAAATACACAGTAAAATAAATACGGTAGTATTTCATAGAAATACATAGTAGAGTAAATACGGTGTTATTTCATAGAAATACACAGTAGAGTAAATACGGTAGTGTTTCATAGAAATACACAGTAGAGTAAATACGGTAGTATTTCATAGAAATACACAGTAGAGTAAATACGGTAGTGTTTCATAGAAATACACAGTAGAGTAAATACAGTACTCTTTCATAGAAATACACAGTAGAGGAAATACGGTAGTATTTCATAGAAATAGACAGTAGAGTAAATACGGTAGTGTTTCATAGAAATACAGAGTAAAATAAATACGGTAGTATTTCATAGAAATACACATTAGAGTAAATACGGTAGTACTTCATAGAAATACACAGTATAGTAAATACGGTAGTGTTTCATTGAAATACATAGTAGAATAAATACGGTGTTATTTCATAGAAATACAGTAGAGTAAATACGGTAGTGTTTCATAGAAATACACAGTAGAGTAAATACGGTAGTATTTCATAGAAATACACAGTAGAGTAAATACGGTAGTGTTTCATAGAAATACACAGTAGAGTAAATACGGTAGTGTTTCATAGAAATACACAGTAGAGTAAATACAGTAGTATATCATAGAAATGCACAGTAGAGTAAATACGACAGTACTTCATAGAAATACACAGTAGAATAAATACGGTAGTACTTCATAGAAATACACAGTAGATTAAATACGGTAGATAGAAATACACAGTAGAGTAAATACGATAGTACATCATAGAGATACACAGTATAGTAAATACGGTAGTATTTCATAGAAATACACTGTAGAGTAAATACGCTTGATAGAAATACACAGTATAGTAAATACTGTAGTATTTCAAAGAAATACAGAGTAGAGTAAATACGGTAGATAGAAATACACAGTCGAGTAAATACGGTAGAATTTCATAGAAATACACTGTAGAGTAAATACGGTAGATAGAAATACAAAGCATAGTAAATACGGTAGTACTTCATAGAAATACACAGTAGAGTAAATACGGTAGTATTTCATAGAAATACAAAGTAGAGTAAATACGGTAGTACTTCATAGAAATACACAATAGATTAAATACGGTAGATAGAAATACACAGTAGAGTAAATACGATAGTACATCATAGAAATACACAGTATAGTAAATACGGTAGTATTTCATAGAAATACACTGTAGAGTAAATACGGTTGATAGAAATACACAGTATAGTAAATACTGTAGTATTTCATAGAAGTACACAGTAGAGTAAATACGGTAGTATTTCATTGAAATACACAGTAGAGTAAATACGGTAGTATTTCATAGAAATACACAGTAGAGTAAATACGGTAGTGCTTCATAGAAAACACAGTAGAGTAAATAGGTAGATAGAAATACACAGTAAAGTAAATACGGTAGCATAGAAATACACAGTAGAGTAAATACGGTAGATAGAAATACACAGTAGAGTAAATACGGTAGAAAAAATACACAGTAGAGTAAATACGTATACTACATAGAAATACACAGTAGAGTAAATACGGTAGTATTCATAGAAATACACAGTAGAGTAAATACGGTAGTACTTCATAGAAATACACAATAGAGTAAATACGGTAGATAGAAATACACAGTAGAGTAAATACGGTAGTACTTCATAGAAATACACAGTAGAGTAAATACGGTAGTACTTCATAGAAATACACAGTAGAGTAAATACGGTAGTATTCATAGAAATACACAGTAGAGTAAATACGGTAGCACTTCATAGAAATACACAGTAGAGTAAATACGGTAGTGTTTCATAGAAATACACAGTAGAGTAAATACGGTAGTACTTCATAGAAATACACAGTAGAGTAAATACGATAGTTTTCATAGAAATACACAGTAGAGTAAATACGGTAGTATTTCATACAAATACACAGTAGAGTAAATACGGTAGATAGATATACACAGTATAGTAAATACGGTAGATAGAAATACACAATAGAGTAAATACGGTAGATAGAATTACACAGTAGAGTAAATACGGTAGTACTTCATAGAAATACACAGTAGAGTAAATACGGTAGTATTTCATAGAAATACACAGTAGAGTAAATACGGTAGTATTTCATAGAAATACACAGTAGAGTAAATACGGTAGTACTTCATAGAAATACACAGTAGAGTAAATACGGTAGATAGAAATACACAGTATAGTAAATACGGTAGATAGAAATACACAATAGAGTAAATACGGTAGATAGAATTACACAGTAGAGTAAATACGGTAGTACTTCATAGAAATACACAGTAGAGTAAATACGGTAGTATTTCATAGAAATACACAGTAGAGTAAATACGGTAGTATTTCATAGAAATACACAATAGAGTAAATACGGTAGACACTAGAAATACACAGTAGAGTAAATACGGTAGCATAGAAATACACAGTAGAGTAAATACGGTAGTACTTCATAGAAATAAACAGTAGAGTAAATACGGTAGATAGACATACACAGTAGAGTAAATACGGTAAATAGAAATACACAGTAGAGTAAATACGATAGTAATTCATAGAAATACACAGTAGAATAAATACGGTAGTATTTCATAGACATACACAGTAGAGTAAATACGGTATTTCATAGAAATACACAGTAGAGTAAATACGGTAGTATTTCATAGAAATACAGAGCAGAGTAAATACGATAGTACTTCACAGAAATACACAGTAGAATAAATACGGTAGTATTTCATAGAAATACACAGTAGAGTAAATACGATAGTACTTCATAGAAATACACAGTTGAGTAAATACGATAGTACTTCATAGACATACACAGTAGAGTAAATAAGGTAGTATTTCATAGAAATACACAGTAGGGTAAATACGGTAGTATTTCATAGAAATACACAGTAGAGTAAATACGGTAGTACTTCTTAGAAATACACAGTAGA
>CM026386.1:93171174-93187267 GCA_014843695.1 Archivesica marissinica
TGAAGTGATATACGTGACGTTACTGGAATGTTCTACTATACTGAAGTTCTATACGTGGCGTTACTGGAATGTTTTACTATACTGACATTCTATACGTGACGTTACTGGAATGTTCTACTATACTGAAGTTATATACGTGGCGTTACTGGAATGTTTTACTATACTGAAGTTCTATACATGGCTTTACTGACATGTTCTACTATACTGAACTTCTATAAGTGACGTTACTGGAATGTTCTACTATACTGCAGTTCTATACGTGGCGTTACTGGAATGTTCTACTATGCTGAAGTTCTATACGTGACGTTACTGGAATGTTCTACTATACAGCTGTTCTATACGTGAGGTTACTGGAATTTTCTACTATACTGCAGTTCTATACATGACGTTACTGGAATGTTCTACTATACTGCAGTTCTATACATGGTGTTACTGGAATGTTCTACTATACTGCAGTTCTATACAAGGCTTTACTGGAATGTTTACTACACTGAAGTTCTATACGTGACGTTACTGGAATGTTCTACTATACTGCAGTTCTATACATGTCGTTACTGACATGTTCTACTATACTGAAGTTCTATACATGGCGTTACTGGAATGTTCTACTATACTGCAGTTCTATACATGGCGTTACTGGAATGTTCTACTATACTGCAGTTCTATACATGGCGTTACTGGAATGTTCTACTATACTGAAATTCTATACATGGCGTTACTGGAATGTTCTACTATACTGCAGTTCTATACATGACGTTACTGGAATGTTCTACTATGCTGCAGTTCTATACATGGCGTTACTGAAATGTTCTACTATACTGAAGTTCTATACATGACGTTACTGGAATGTTCTACTATACTGCAGTTATATACGTGACGTTACTGGAATTTTCTACTATACTGCAGTCTATGCATGACGTTACTGGAATGTTCTACTATACTGGAGTTCTATACATGGCGTTACTAGAATGTTCTACTATAGTGAAGTTCTATACGTGACGTTACTGGAATGTTCTACTATACTGCAGTTCTATACATGGTGTTACTGGAATGTTCTACTATACTGAAGTTCTATACATGACGTTACTGGAATGTTCTACTATACTGGAGTTCTATACATGGCGTTACTGGAATGTTCTACTATACTGCAGTTCTATACGTGACGTTACTGGAATGTTCTACTATACTGAAGTTATATACGTGGCGTTACTGGAATGTTCTACTATACTGCAGTTCTATACGTAACGTTACTGGAATGTTCTACTATACTGAAGTTATATACGTGGCGTTACTGACAAGTTCTACTATACTTAAGTTCTATACATGGCGTTACTGGAATGTTCTACTATACTGAAGTTCTATACGTGGTGTTACTGGAATGTTCTACTATACTGAAGTTCTATAAATGGCGTTACTGACATGTTCTACTATACTGAAGTTCTATTCGTGGTGTTACTGGAATGTTCTACTATACTTAAGTTCTATACATGGAGTTACTGGAATGTTCTACTATACTGAAGTTCTATACGTGGTGTTACTGGAATGTTCTACTATACTGAAGTTCTATACATGGCGTTACTGACATGTTCTACTATACTGAAGTTCTATACATGGCGTTACTGGAATGTTCTTCTATACTGAAGTGATATACGTGGCGTTACTGGAATGTTCTACTATACTGAAATGCTATACGTAGCAGTACTGGAATGTTATACTATACTGACATTCTATACGTGACGTTACTGGAATGTTCTACTATACTGAAGTTATATACGTGGCGTTACTGGAATGTTTTACTATACTGAAGTTCTATACATGGCTTTACTGACATGTTCTACTATACTGAACTTCTATAAGTGACGTTACTGGAATGTTCTACTATACTGCAGTTCTATACGTGACGTTACTGGAATGTTCTACTATGCTGAAGTTCTATACGTGACGTTACTGGAATGTTCTACTATACAGCTGTTCTATACCTGAGGTTACTGGAATTTTCTACTATACTGCAGTTCTATACATGACGTTACTGGAATGTTCTACTATACTGCAGTTCTATACATGGTGTTACTGGAATGTTCTACTATACTGCAGTTCTATACAAGGCTTTACTGGAATGTTTACTACACTGAAGTTCTATACGTGACGTTACTGGAATGTTCTACTATACTGCAGTTCTATACATATCGTTACTGACATGTTCTACTATACTGAAGTTCTATACATGGCGTTTCTGGAATGTTCTACTATACTGCAGTTCTATACATGACGTTACTCGAATGTTCTAGTATGCTGCAGGTCTATACATGGCGTTACTGGAATGATCTACTATACTGCAATTATATACATGGCGTTACTGGAATGTTCTACTATACTGCAGTTCTATACATGGCGTTACTGAAATGTTCTACTATACTGAAGTTCTATACATGACGTTACTGGAATGTTCTACTATACTGCAGTTCTATACATGGCGTTACTGGAATGTTCTACTATACTGAAGTTCTATACGTGATGTTATTGGAATGTTCTACTATACTGCAGTTCTATACGTGACGTTACTGGAATGTTCTACTATACTGAAGTTCTATACGTGGCGTTACTGGAATGTTCTACTATACTGAAGTTCTATACATGGCGTTACTGGAATGTTCTACTATGCTGAAGTTATATACATGGCGTTACTGAAATGTTCTACTATACTGAAGTTCTATACGTAATGTTACTGGAATGTTCTACTATACTGAAGTTCTATACATGGCGTTAGTGGAATGTTCTACTATACTGACATTCTATAGGTGACGTTACTGGAATGTTCTACTATACTGAAGTTATATACGTGGCGTTACTGACATGTTCTACTATACTGAAGTTCTAGACATGGCGTTACTGGAATGTTCTACTATACTGAAGTTCTATACGTGGTGTTACTGGAATGTTCTACTATACTGAAGTTCCATACATGGCGTTACTGGAATGTTCTACTATACTGAAGTTCTATACATGACGTTACTGGAATGTTCTACTATACTGCAGTTCTATACATGGCGTTACTGGAATGTTCTACTATACTGAAGTTCTATACATGGCGTTACTGGAATGTTCTACTATACTGAAGTTCTAT
This sequence comes from Archivesica marissinica, assembly GCA_014843695.1. Classification (NCBI taxonomy): domain Eukaryota; kingdom Metazoa; phylum Mollusca; class Bivalvia; order Venerida; family Vesicomyidae; genus Archivesica; species Archivesica marissinica. The sequence continues at coordinate 93,174,299 of CM026386.1, forward strand.
ACGTGGTGTTACTAGAATGTTCTACTATTGGTAAGTTCTATACGTGACGCTACTGGAATGTTCTACTATACTGAAGTTCTATACATGATGTTACTGGAATGTTCTACTATGCTGAAGTTATATACATGGCGTTACTGAAAAGTTCTACTATACTGAAGTTATATACGTGACGTTACTGGAATGTTCTACTATACTGAAGATATACATGGCGTTAGTGGAATGTTCTACTATACTGAAGTGCTATACGTGGCGTTACTGGAATGTTCTACTATACTGACATTCTATACGTGACGTTACTGGAATGTTCTACTATACTGAAGTTATATACGTGGCGTTACTGGAATGTTTTACTATACTGAAGTTCTATACATGGCGTTACTGACATGTTCTACTATACTGAAGTTTTATATATGACGTTACTGGAATGTTCTACTATACTGCAGTTCTATACATGGCGTTACTGGAATGTTCTACTATACTGAAGTTCTATACATGGCGTTACTGGAATGTTCTACTATACTGAAGTTCTATACGTGGTGTTACTGGAATGTTCTACTATAGTTAAGTTCTATACGTGACGTTACTGGAATGTTCTACTATGCTGAAGTTCTATAAATGACGTTACTGAAATGTTCTACTATATTGCAGTTCTATACTTGGCGTTACTGGAATTTTCTACTATACTGCAGTTCTATACATGACGTTACTGGAATGTTCTAGTATGCTGCAGTTCTATATATGGCGTTACTGGAATGATCTACTATACTGCAGTTATATACATGGCGTTACTGGAATGTTCTACTATACTGCAGTTCTATACATGGCGTTACTGGAATGTTCTACTATACTGAAGTTCTATACGTGGTGTTACTGGAATGTTCTACTATACTGAAGTTCTATACATGGCGTTACTGGAATGTTCTACTATACTGAAGTTCTATACGTGGTGTTACTGGAATGTTCTACTATACTGAAGTTCTATACATGACGTTACTGGAATGTTCTACTATACTGAAGTTCCATACATGACGTTACTGGAATGTTCTACTATACTGCAGTTCTATACATGACGTTACTGGAATGTTCTACTATACTGAAGTTCTATACATGACGTTACTGGAATGTTCTACTATTCTGAAGTTCTATACGTGACGTTACTGGAATGTTCTACTATACTGCAGTTCTATACGTGACGTTACTGGAATGTTCTACTATACTGAAGTTCCATACATGGCGTTACTGACATGTTCTACTATACTGAAGTTATATACGTGACGTTACTGGAATGTTCTACTATGCTGAAGTTATATACGTAACGTTACTGGAATGTTCTACTATACTGAAGTTCTATACATGGCGTTAGTGGAATGTTCTACTATACTGAAGTGATATACGTGGCGTTACTGGAATGTTCTACTATACTGACATTCTATACGTGTTGTTACTGGAATGTTCTACTATACTGAAGTTATATACGTGGCGTTACTGGAATGTTTTACTATATTGAAGTTCTATACATGGCGTTACTGACATGTTCTACTATACTGAAGTTCTATAAGTGACGTTACTGGAATGTTCTACTATACTGCAGTTCTATACATGGCGTTACTAACATGTTATACTATACTGAAGCTCTATACATGGCGTTACTGGAATGTACTACTATACTGCAGTTCTATACATGACGTTACTGGAATGTTCTAGTATGCTGCAGTTCTATACATGGCGTTACTGGAATGATCTACTATACTGCAGTTCTATACATGACGTTACTGGATTGTTCTACTATACTGAAGTTCTATACATGACGTTACTGGAATGTTCTACTATACTGAAGTTCTATACGTGACGTTACTGGAATGTTCTACTATACTGCAGTTCTATACGTGACGTTACTGGAATGTTCTACTATACTGAAGTTCCATACATGGCGTTACTGACATGTTCTACTATACTGAAGTTATATACGTGACGTTACTGGAATGTTCTACTATGCTGAAGTTATATACGTAACGTTACTGGAATGTTCTACTATACTGAAGTTCTATACATGGCGTTAGTGGAATGTTCTACTATACTGAAGTGCTATACGTGGCGTTACTGGAATGTTCTACTATACTGACATTCTATACGTGTTGTTACTGGAATGTTCTACTATACTGAAGTTATATACGTGGCGTTACTGGAATGTTTTACTATATTGAAGTTCTATACATGGCGTTACTGACATGTTCTACTATACTGAAGTTCTATAAGTGACGTTACTGGAATGTTCTACTATACTGCAGTTCTATACATGGCGTTACTAACATGTTATACTATACTGAAGCTCTATACATGGCGTTACTGGAATGTACTACTATACTGCAGTTCTATACATGACGTTACTGGAATGTTCTAGTATGCTGCAGTTCTATACATGGCGTTACTGGAATGATCTACTATACTGCAGTTATATACATGGCGTTACTGGAATGTTCTACTATACTGCAGTTCTATACGTGACGTTACTGGAATGTCCTACTATGCTGCAGTTCTATACATGGCGTTACTGGAATGTTCTACTATACTGAATTTCTATACATGGCGTTACTGGAATGTTGTACTATACTGAAGGTCTATACGTAACGTTACTGACATTTCTACTATACTGAAGCTCTATACATGGCGTTACTGAAATGTTCTACTATTCTGAAGTTCTATACGAGGCGTTACTGAAATGTTCTACTATACTGAAGATCTATACGTGACGTTACTGGAATGTTCTACTATACTGAAGTTCTATACGTGACGTTACTGGACTTTTCTACTATACTGCAGTTCTATACATGGTGTTACTGGAATGTTCTACTATACTAAAGTTATATACATGACGTTACTGGAATGTTCTAATATACTGCAGTTCTATACATGGCGTTACTGGAACGTTCTACTATACTGAAGTTCTATACGTGACGTTACTGGAATGTTCTACTATACAGCAGTTCTATACGTGACGTTACTGGAATTTTCTACTATACTGCAGTCTATACATGACGTTACTGGAATGTTCTACTATACTGCAGTTCTATACATGGCTTTACTGGAATATTCTACTATAGTGAAGTTCTATACGTGACGTTACTGGAATGTTCTACTATACTGCAGTTCTATACATGGCGTTACTGACATGTTCTACTATACTGAAGTTCTATACGTGACGTTACTGGAATGTTCTACTATGCTGATGTTATATACATGGCGTTACTGAAATGTTCTACTATACTGAAGTTCCATACATGGCGTTACTGGAATGTTCTACTATACTGAATTTCTATACATGACGTTACTGGAATGCTCTACTATACTGCAGTTCTATACATGGCGTTACTGGAATGTTCTACTATACTGAAGTTCTATACATGGCGTTACTGGAATGTTCTACTACAGTTAAGTTCTATACGTGACGTTACTGGAATGTTCTACTATACTGAAGTTCTATACGTGGCGTTATTGGAATGTTCTACTATACTGAGGTTCTATACATGGCGTTACTGGAATGTTCTACTATACTGAAGTTCTATACGTGATGTTATTGGAATGTTCTACTATACTGCAGTTCTATACGTGACGTTACTGGAATGTTCTACTATACTGAAGTTCTATACGTGGCGTTACTGGAATGTTCTACTATACTGAAGTTCTATACATGGCGTTACTGGAATGTTCTACTATGCTGAAGTTATATACATGGCGTTACTGAAATGTTCTACTATACTGAAGTTCTATACGTAATGTTACTGGAATGTTCTACTATACTGAAGTTCTATACATGGCGTTAGTGGAATGTTCTACTATACTGACATTCTATAGGTGACGTTACTGGAATGTTCTACTATACTGAAGTTATATACGTGGCGTTACTGACATGTTCTACTATACTGAAGTTCTATACATGGCGTTACTGGAATGTTCTACTATACTGAAGTTCTATACGTGGTGTTACTGGAATGTTCTACTATACTGAAGTTCTATACATGGCGTTACTGGAATGTTCTACTATACTGAAGTTCTATACATGGCGTTACTGGAATGTTCTACTATACTGAAGTTCTATACTGGGTTCTGAATGTTTATATTGTTCTATACTGCGTTACTGGAATGTTCTACTATACTGAAGTTCTATACATGACGTTACTGGAATGTTCTACTATACTGAGTTCTATACATGGCGTTACTGGAATGTTCTACTATACTGAAGTTCTATACGTGACGTTACTGGAATGTTCTACTATACTGCAGTTCTATACATGACGTTACTGAATGTTCTACTATCTGAGTCTATACTGGCGTTACTGGAATGTTCTACTATACTGAGTTTATACATGGCGTTACTGGAATGTTCTACTATACTGAAGTTCTATACATGACGTTACTGGAATGTTCTACTATCTGCAGTTCTATACATGGCGTTACTGAAATGTTCTACTATACTGAAGTTCTATACATGACGTTACTGGAATGTTCTACTATACTGCAGTTCTATACATGGCGTTACTGGAATGTTCTACTATACTGAAGTTCTATACGTGATGTTACTGGAATGTTCTACTATACTGCAGTTCTATACGTGACGTTACTGGAATGTTCTACTATACTGAAGTTCTATACGTGGCGTTACTGGAATGTTCTACTATACTGAAGTTCTATACATGGCGTTACTGGAATGTTCTACTATCTGAAGTTTATACATGCGTTACTGAATGTTCTATATCTGGTTTATACTGTTACTGGAATGTTCTACTATACTGAAGTTCTATACATGGCGTTATGGAATGTTCTACTATACTGACATTCTATAGTGACGTTACTGGAATGTTCTACTATACTGAAGTTATATACGTGGCGTTACTGATGTTCTACTATACTGAAGTTCTATACATGGCGTTACTGGAATGTTCTACTATACTGAAGTTCTATACGTGGCGTTACTGGAATGTTCTACTATACTGAAGTTCTATACATGGCGTTACTGGAATGTTCTACTATACTGAAGTTCTATACATGGCGTTACTGGAATGTTCTACTATACTGAAGTTCTATACGTGGTGTTACTGAATGTTCTACTATGAAGTTCTATACTGACGTACTGGAATGTTCTACTATACTGAAGTTCTATACATGATGTTACTGGAATGTTCTACTATGCTGAAGTTATATACATGGCGTTACTGAAATGTTCTACTATACTGAAGTTCTATACGTGACGTTACTGGAATGTTCTACTATACTGAAGTTCTATACATGGCGTTAGTGGAATGTTCTACTATACTGAAGTGCTATACGTGGCGTTACTGGAATGTTCTACTATACTGACATTCTATACGTGACGTTACTGGAATGTTCTACTATACTGAAGTTATATACGTGGCGTTACTGGAATGTTTTACTATACTGAAGTTCTATACATGGCGTTACTGACATGTTCTACTATACTGAAGTTCTATAAATGACGTTACTGGAATGTTCTACTATACTGCAGTTCTATACATGGCGTTACTGGAATGTTCTACTATACTGCAGTTCTATACATGACGTTACTGGAATGTTCTAGTATGCTGCAGTTCTATACATGGCGTTACTGGAATGATCTACTATACTGCAGTTATATACATGGCGTTACTGGAATGTTCTACTATACTGCAGTTCTATACATGGCGTTACTGACATGTTATACTATACTAAAGCTCTATACATGGCGTTACTAGAATGTTCTACTATACTGCAGTTCTATACATGGCGTTACTGGAATGTTCTACTATACTGAAGTTCTATACGTGGTGTTACTGGAATGTTCTACTATACTGAAGTTCTATACATGGCGTTACTGGAATGTTCTACTATACTGAAGTTCTATACATGACGTTACTGGAATGTTCTACTATACTGCAGTTCTATACATGACGTTACTGGAATGTTCTACTATACTGAAGTTCTATACGTGACGTTACTGGAATGTTCTACTATACTGCAGTTCTATACGTGACGTTACTGGAATGTTCTACTATACTGAAGTTCTATACGTGGCGTTACTGGAATGTTCTACTATACTGAAGTTCTATACATGGCGTTACTGACATGTTCTACTATACTGAAGTTCTATACGTGACGTTACTGGAATGTTCTACTATGCTGAAGTTATATACGTAACGTTACTGGCATGTTCTACTATACTGAAGTTCTATACATGGCGTTAGTGGAATGTTCTACTATACTGAAGTGCTATACGTGGCGTTACTGGAATGTTCTACTATACTGACATTCTATACGTGACGTTACTGGAATGTTCTACTATACTGAAGTTATATACGTGGCGTTACTGGAATGTTTTACTATATTGAAGTTCTATACATGGCGTTACTGACATGTTCTACTATACTGAAGTTCTATAAGTGACGTTACTGGAATGTTCTACTATACTGCAGTTCTATACATGGCGTTACTGGAATGTTCTAGTATGCTGCAGTTCTATGCATGGCGTTACTGGAATGATCTACTATACTGAAGTTCTATACATGACGTTACTGGAATGTTCTACTATACTGCAGTTCTATACATGACGTTACTGGAATGTTCTACTATACTGAAGTTCTATACGTGACGTTACTGGAATGATCTACTATACTGAAGTTCTATACGTGACGTTACTGGAATGTTCTACTATACTGAAGTTCTATACATGGCGTTACTGACATGTTCTACTATACTGAAGTTCTATACGTGACGTTACTGGAATGTTCTACTATGCTGCAGTTATATACATGGCGTTACTGGAATGTTCTACTATACTGCAGTTCTGTACATGGCGTTACTGACATGTTATACTATACTAAAGCTCTATACATGGCGTTACTAGAATGTTCTACTATACTGTAGTTCTTTACATGGCGTTACTGGAATGTTCTACTATACTGAAGTTCTATACGTGGTGTTACTGGAATGTTCTACTATACTGACATTCTATACGTGGCGTTACTGGAATGTTTTACTATACTGAAGTTCTATACATGGCGTTACTGACATGTTCTACTATACTGAAGTTCTATACATGGCGTTACTGGAATTTTCTACTATACTGCAGTTCTATACATGACGTTACTGGAATGTTCTAGTATGCTGCAGTTCTATACATGGCGTTACTGGAATGATCTACTATACTGCAGTTATATACATGGCGTTACTGGAATGTTCTACTATACTGCAGTTCTATACATGGCGTTACTGACATGTTATACTATACTAAAGCTCTATACATGGTGTTACTAGAATGTTCTACTATACTGCAGTTCTTTACATGGCGTTACTGGAATGTTCTACTATATTGAAGTTATATACGTGGTGTTACTGGAATGTTCTACTATACTGAAGTTCTATACATGGCGTTACTGGAATGTTCTACTATACTGAAGTTATATACATGACGTTACTGGAATGTTCTACTATACTGCAGTTCTATACATGACGTTACTGGAATGTTCTACTATACTGAAGTTCTATACGTGGCGTTACTGGAATGTTCTACTATACTGAAGTTCTATACATGGCGTTACTGACATGTTCTACTATACTGAAGTTCTATACGTGACGTTACTGGAATGTTCTACTATGCTGAAGTTATATACGTAACGTTACTGGCATGTTCTACTATACTGAAGTTCTATACATGGCGTTAGTGGAATGTTCTACTATACTGAAGTGCTATACGTGGCGTTACTGGAATGTTCTACTATACTGACATTCTATACGTGACGTTACTGGAATGTTCTACTATACTGAAGTTCTATACGTGACGTTACTGGAATGTTCTACTATACTGAAGTTCTATACGTGACGTTACTGGACATTTCTACTATACTGCAGTTCTATACATGGTGTTACTGGAATGTTCTACTATACTGAAGTTCTATACATGACGTTACTGGAATGTTCTACTATACTGCAGTTCTATACATGGCGTTACTGGAACGTTCTACTATACTGAAGTTCTATACGTGACGCGACTGGAATGTTCTACTATACAGCAGTTCTATACGTGACGTTACTGGAATTTTCTACTATACTGCAGTCTATACATGACGTTACTGGAATGTTCTACTATACTGCAGTTCTATACATGGCGTTACTGGAATATTCTACTATAGTGAAGTTCTATACGTGACGTTACTGAAATGTTCTACTATACTGAAGTTCTATACGTGACGTTACTGGAATGTTCTACTATACTGAAATTCTATAAGTGACGTTACTGGACTTTTCTACTATACTGCAGTTCTATACATGGTGTTACTGGAATGTTCTACTATTCTGAAGTTCTATACATGACGTTACTGGAATGTTCTACTATACTGCAGTTCTATACATGGCGTTACTGGAACGTTCTACTATACTGAAGTTCTATACGTGACGTTACTGGAATGTTCTACTATACAGCAGTTCTATACGTGACGTTACTGGAATTTTCTACTATACTGCAGTCTATACATGACGTTACTGGAATGTTCTACTATACTGCAGTTCTATACATGGCGTTACTGGAATATTCTACTATACTGCAGTCTATACATGACGTTACTGGAATGTTCTACTATACTGAAGTTCTATACATGGTGTTACTGACATGTTCTACTATACTGCAGTTCTATACATGATGTTACTGGAATGTTCTACTATTCTGAAGTTATATACATGGCGTTACTGAAATGTTCTACTATACTGAAGTTCTATACGTGACGCTACTGGAATGTTCTACTATACTGAAGTTCTATACATGGCGTTAGTGGAATGTTCTACTATACTGAAGTGATATACGTGGCGTTACTGGAATGTTCTACTATACTGACATTCTATACGTGACGTTACTGGAATGTTCTACTATACTGAAGTTATATACGTGGCGTTACTGGAATGTTTTACTATACTGAAGTTCTATACATGGCGTTACTGACATGTTCTACTATACTGAAGTTCTATAAATGACGTTACTGGAATGTTCTACTATACTGCAGTTCTATACATGGCGTTACTGGAATGTTCTACTATACTGCAGTTCTATACATGACGTTACTGGAATGTTCTAGTATGCTGCAGTTCTATACATGGCGTTACTGGAATGATCTACTATACTGCAGTTATATACATGGCGTTACTGGAATGTTCTACTATACTGCAGTTCTATACATGGCGATACTGACATGTTATACTATACTAAAGCTCTATACATGGCGTTACTAGAATGTTCTACTATACTGCAGTTCTTTACATGGCGTTACTGGAATGTTCTACTATATTGAAGTTCTATACATGACGTTACTGGAATGTTCTACTATACTGCAGTTCTATACATGGGGTTACTGGAACGTTCTACTATACTGAAGTTCTATACGTGACGTTACTGGAATGTTCTACTATACAGCAGTTCTATACGTGACGTTACTGGAATTTTCTACTATACTGCAGTCTATACATGATGTTACTGGAATGTTCTACTATACTGCAGTTCTATACATGGCGTTACTGGAATTTCTACTATACTGAGTCTATACATGACGTTACTGGAATGTTCTACTATACTGAAGTTCTATACATGGCGTTACTGACATGTTCTACTATACTGAAGTTCTATACATGATGTTACTGGAATGTTCTACTATGCTGAAGTTATATACATGGCGTTACTGAAATGTTCTACTATACTGAAGTTCTATACGTGACGCTACTGGAATGTTCTACTATACTGCAGTTCTATACATGGCGTTACTGGAATGTTCTACTATACTGCAGTTCTATACATGACGTTACTGGAATGTTCTAGTATGATGCAGTTCTATACATGGCGTTACTGGAATGATCTACTATACTGCAGTTATATACATGGCGTTACTGGAATGTTCTACTATACTGCTATACTGGAAAGCTCTATACATGGCGTTACTAGAATGTTCTACTATACTGCAGTTCTTTACATGGCGTTACTGGAATGTTCTACTATATTGAAGTTCTATACGTGGTGTTACTGGAATGTTCTACTATACTGAAGTTCTATACATGGCGTTACTGGAATGTTCTACTGTACTGAAGTTCTATACATGACGTTACTGGAATGTTCTACTATACTGCAGTTCTATACATGACGTTACTGGAATGTTCTACTATACTGAAGTTCTATACGTGACGTTACTGGAGTTCTATACGTGACGTTACTGGAATGTTCTACTATACTGAAGTTATATACATGGCGTTACTGACATGTTCTACTATACTGAAGTTCTATACGTGACGTTACTGGAATGTTCTACTATGCTGAAGTTATATACGTAACGTTACTGGAATGTTCTACTATACTGAAGTTCTATACATGGCGTTACTTGAACGTTCTACTATACTGAAGTTCTATACGTGACGTTACTGGAATGTTCTACTATACAGCAGTTCTATACGTGACGTTACTGGAATTTTCTACTATACTGCAGTCTATACATGATGTTACTGGAATGTTCTACTATACTGCAGTTCTATACATGGCGTTACTGGAATATTCTACTATACTGCAGTCTATACATGACGTTACTGGAATGTTCTACTATACTGAAGTTCTATACATGGCGTTACTGGAATGTTCTACTATACTGAAGTTCTATACGTGACGTTACTGGTGTTCTATACGTGACGTTACTGGAATGTTCTACTATACTGAAGTTCTATACATGGCGTTACTGACATGTTCTACTATACTGAAGTTCTATACGTGACGTTACTGGAATGTTCTACTATGCTGAAGTTATATACGTAATGTTACTGGAATGTTCTACTATACTGAAGTTCTATACATGGCGTTAGTGGAATGTTCTACTATACTGAAGTGCTATACGTGGCGTTACTGGAATGTTCTACTATAGTGACATTCTATACGTGACGTTACTGGAATGTTCTACTATACTGAAGTTATATACGTGGCGTTACTGGAATGTTTTACTATATTTAAGTTCTATACATGGCGTTACTGACATGTTCTACTATACTGAAGTTCTATAAGTGACGTTACTGGAATGTTCTACTATATTGCAGTTCTATACATGGCGTTACTTGAATGTTCTACTATACTGCAGTTCTATACATGGCGTTACTGACATGTTATACTATACTGAAGCTCTATACATGGCGTTACTGGAATGTACTACTATACTGCATTTCTATACATGACGTTACTGGAATGTTCTAGTATGCTGCAGTTCTATACATGGCGTTACTGGAATGATCTACTATACTGCAGTTATATACATGGCGTTACTGGAATGTTCTAATATACTGCAGTTCTATACCTGACGTTACTGGAATGTCCTACTATGATGCAGTTCTATACATGGCGTTACTGGAATGTTCTACTATACTGAATTTCTATACATGGCGTTACTGGAATGTTCTACTATACTGAAGTTCTATACGTAACGTTACTGACATTTCTACTATAGTGAAGCTCTATACATGGCGTTACTGAAATGTTCTACTATACTGAAGTTCTATACGTGACGTTACTGGAATGTTCTACTATACTGAGGTTCTATACATGGCGTTAGTGGAATGTTCTACTATACTGAAGAGCTATACGTGGCGTTACTGGAATGTTCTACTATACTGACATTCTATACGTGACGTTACTGGAATGTTCTACTATACTGAAGTTATATACGTGGCGTTACTGGAATGTTTTACTATACTGAAGTTCTATACATGGCGTTACTGACATGTTCTACTATACTGAAGTTCTATAAATGACGTTACTGGAATGTTCTACTATACTGCAGTTCTATACATGGCGTTACTGGAATGTTCTACTATACTGCAGTTCTATACATGACGTTACTGGAATGTTCTACTATACTGCAGTTCTATACATGGCGTTACTGGAAGTTCTACTATACTGAGTTTATACATGGCGTTACTGGAATGTTCTACTATACTGAAGTTCTATACATGACGTTACTGGAATGTTCTACTATACTGCAGTTCTATACATGGCGTTACTGGAATGTTCTACTATACTGCAGTTCTATACATGACGTTACTGGAATGTTCTACTATACTGAAGTTCTATACGTGGCGTTACTGGAATGTTCTACTATACTGAAGTTCTATACATGGCGTTACTGGAATGTTCTACTATACTGAAGTTCTATACGTGACGTTACTGGAATGTTCTACTATACTGCAGTTCTATACATGGCGTTACTGGAATGTTCTACTATACTGAAGTTCTATACATGACGTTACTGGAATGTTCTACTATACTGAAGTTCTATACATGGCGTTACTGGAATGTTCTACTATACTGCAGTTCTATACATGACGTTACTGGAATGTTCTACTATACTGAAGTTCTATACGTGGCGTTACTGGAATGTTCTACTATACTGAAGTTCTATACATGGCGTTACTGGAATGTTCTACTATACTGCAGTTCTATACGTGACGTTACTGGAATGTTCTACTATACTGAAGTTCTATACATGGCGTTACTGGAATGTTCTACTATACTGAAGTTCTATACATGGCGTTACTGGAATGTTCTACTATACTGAAGTTCTATACGTGACGTTACTGGAATGTTCTACTATACTGAAGTTCTATACGTGGCGTTACTGGAATGTTCTACTATACTGAAGTTCTATACATGGCGTTACTGGAATGTTCTACTATACTGAAGTTCTATACATGGCGTTACTGGAATGTTCTACTATACTGCAGTTCTATACATGACGTTACTGGAATGTTCTACTATACTGAAGTTCTATACATGGCGTTACTGGAATGTTCTACTATACTGAAGTTCTATACGTGGCGTTACTGGAATGTTCTACTATACTGCAGTTCTATACGTGACGTTACTGGAATGTTCTACTATACTGAAGTTCAATACGTGGCGTTACTGGAATG
>CM026386.1:93188267-93232618 GCA_014843695.1 Archivesica marissinica
AATACGGTAGTGTTTAATACAAATACACAGTAGAGTAAATAAGGTAGTACTTCATAGAAATACACTGTAGAGTAAATACGGTAGTATTTCATAGATATACACAGTAGAGTAAATACGGTAGTATTTTATAGAAATACACAGTAGAGTAAATATGGTAGTATTTCATAGAAATATACAATAGAGTAAATACGGTAGCACTTCATAGAAATACACAGTAGAGTAAATGCGGTAGATAGAAATACACAGTAGAGTAAATACCATAGATAGAAATACACAGTAGAGTAAATACGGTAGTATTTCATAGAAATACACAGTAGAGTAAATGCGGTAGTATTTCATAGAAATACACAGTAGAGTAAATATGGTAGTATTTCATAGAAATACACTTTTTAGTAAATACGGTAGTGTTTCATAGAAATACACAGTATGGTAAATACAGTAGTGTTTCATAGAAATACACAGTAGAGTAAATACGGTAGATAGAAATACACAGTAGAGTGAATACGGTAGATAGAAATGCACAGTAGAGAAAATACGGTAGATAGAAAGTCACAGTAGAGTAAATACGGTAGTATTTCATAGAAATACACAGTAGAGTAAATACGGTAGTGTTTAATACAAATACACAGTAGAGTAAATACGGTAGTATTTCATAGAAATATACAATAGAGTAAATACGGTAGTGTTTCATAGAAATATACAGTAGAGTAAATGTGGTAGTATTTCATAGAAATACACAGTAGAGTAAATATGGTAGATTAGAAATACACAGTAGAGTAAATACGGTAGACCATAGAAAACACAGTAGAGTAAATACGATAGTACTTCATAGAAATACACAGTAGAGTAAATACGGTAGTCTTCATAGAAATACACAGTAGAGTAAATACGGTACATAGAAATACACAGTAGAGTAAATACGATAGTACTTCATAGAAATACACAGTAGAATAAATACGGTAGTATTCATAGAAATACAAATTAGAGTAAATACGATAGTACTTCATAGAAATAAACAACATAGTAAATACGGTAGCACCATAGAAATACACAGTAGAATAAATACGGTAAATAGAAATACACAGTAAAGTAAATACGATAGATAGAAATACACAGTAGAATAAATACGGTAGTATTTCATAGAAATACACAGTATAGTAAATACGGTAGTATTTCATAGAAATACACAGTAGAGTAAATACGGTAGTATTTCATAGAAATACACAGCATAGTAAATACGGTAGTACTTCATAGAAATACACAGTAGAGTAAATACGGTAGTATTTCATAGAAATACACAGTAGAGTAAATACGGTAGTACTTCATAGAAATACACAGTAGAGTAAATACGGTAGATAGAAATACACAGTAGAGTAAATACGATAGTACTTCATAGAAATACACAGTAGAGTAAATAAGATACTACTTCATAGAAATACACATTAGAGTAAATACGATAGTATTTCATAGAAATACACAGTAGAGTAAATAAGGTAGTACTTCATAGAAATAAACAGCATAGTAAAAACAGTAGTATTTCATAGAAAAACAAAGTAGAGTAAATACGATAGTACTTCATAGAAATACACAGTAGATTAAATACGGTAGTACTTCATAGAAATACAAAGTAGAGTAAATACGGTAGTACTTCATAGAAATACACAGTAGAGTAAATACGGTAGATAGAAATACACAGTAGAGTAAATACGGTAGATAGAAATACACAGTAGAGTAAATACGGTAGTACTTCATAGAAATACACTACAGTAGAGTAAATACGGTAGTATTTCATAGAAATACACAGTAGAGTAAATACGATAGTACTTCATAGAAATACACCGTAGAGTAAATACTGTATTATTTCATAGAAATACACAGTAGAGTAAATACGGTATTTCATAGAAATACACAGTAGAGTAAATACGGTAGTATTTCATAGAAATACAGAGCAGAGTAAATACGATAGTACTTCATAGAAATAAACAGTAGAAAAAATACATAGTATATAATACAAAAAAAGAGTAAATACGATAGATAGAAATACACAGTAGAATAAATACGGTAGTATTTCATAGAAATACACAGTAGAGTAAATACGATAGTACTTCATAGAAATACACAGTTGAGTAAATACGATAGTACTTCATAGACATACACAGTAGAGTAAATACGGTAGTATTTCATAGAAATACACAGTAGAGTAAATACGGTAGTACTTCTTAGAAATACACAGTAGAGTACATACGATAGTACTTCATAGAAATACACAGTAGAGTAAATACGGTAGTACTTCATAGAAATACACAGTAGAGTAAATACGATAGATAGAAATACACAGTAGACTACATACGGTAGTACTTCATAGAAATACACAGTAGAGTAAATACGGTATTATTTCATAGAAATACACAGTAGAGTAAATACGGTAGTATTTCATAGAAATACACAGTAGAGTAAATACGGTAGTTCATAGAAATACACAGTAGAGTAAAACACATAGAATACACAGTATAGTAAAACGGTAGTCATAGAAATACACAGTAGAGTAAATACGATAGTACTTCATAGAAATACACAGTAGAGTAAATACGGTAGTACTTCATAGAAATACACAGTAGAGTAAATACGGTAGTATTTATAGAAATACACAGTAGAGTAAATACGGTAGTATTTCATAGAAATACACAGTAGAGTAAATACGGTAGTCTTCATAGAAATACACAGTAGAGTAAATACGGTAGTACTTCATAGAAATACACAGTAGAGTAAATACGGTAGCATAGAAATACACAGTAGAGTAAATACGGTAGTACTTCATAGAAATACACAATAAGTAAATACAGTAGATAGAAATACACAGTAGAGTAAATACATAGTACTCCATAGAAAAACACAGTAAGTAAATACGGTAGTACATCACAGAAATACACAGTAGAGAAAATACGGTAGATAGAAATACACAGCAGAGTAAATACGGTAGTACCTCATAGAAATACACAGTAGAGTAAATACGGTAGATAGAAATACACAGTAGAGTAAATACGATAGTACTTCATAGAAATACACAGTAGAATAAATACGATAGTACTTCATAGAAAAAACAGTAGAGTAAATACGGTAGTTCATAGAAATACACAGTAGAGTAAATACGGTAGTATTTCATAGAAATACACAATAGAGTAAATACGGGCATTCATAGAAATACACAGTAGAGTAAATACGGTAGACAGAAATACACAGTAGAGTAAATACGGTAGATAGAAATACACAGTAGAGTAAATACGTAGTCTTCATAGAAATACACAGTAGAGTAAATACGATAGTCTTCATAGAAATACACAGTAGAGTAAATACAGTAGTATTTCATAGAAATACACAGTAGAGTAAATACGGTAGATAGAAATACACAGTAAAATAAATACGGTAGTACTTCATAGAAATACACAGTAGAGTAAATACAGTAGTACTTCATAGAAATACACAGTAGAGTAAATACGGTAGTACTTCATAGAAATACACAGTAGAGTAAATACGGTAGTGTTTCATAGAAATACACAGTAGAGTAAATACGGTATTACTTCATAGAAATACACAGTAGAGTAAATACGGTAGATAGAAATACACAGTAGAGTAAATACGTAGTACTTCATAGAAACACAGTAGAGTAAATACGGTAGTATTTCATAGAAATACACAGTAGAGTAAATACGATAGTATTTCATAGAAATACACAGTAGAGTAAATACGGTAGTATTTCATAGAAATACACAGATAGTAAATACGGTAGATTCATAGAAATACACAGTAGAGTAAATACGATAGTTCATAGAAATACACAGTAGAGTAAATACGGTAGTACTTCATAGAAATACACAGTAGAGTAAATACGGTAGATAGAAATACACAGTATAGTAAATACGGTAGCTAGAAATACACAATAGAGTAAATACGGTAGATAGAATTACACAGTAGAGTAAATACGGTATACTTCATAGAAATACACAGTAGAGTAAATACGGTAGTATTTCATAGAAATACACAATAGAGTAAATACGGTAGATAGAAATACACAGTATAGTAAATACGGTAGTACTTCATAGAAATACACAATAAGTAAATACGATAGTGATTCATAGAAATACACAGTAGTAAATACGGTAGTACTTCATAGAAATACACAGTAGAGTAAATACGGTGATAGAAATACACAGTAGAGTAAATACGGTAGTATTCATAGAAATACACAGTAGAGTAAATACGGTAGCATAGAAATACACAGTAGAGTAAATACGGTAGTGTTTCATAGAAATACACAGTAGAGTAAATACGGTAGTATTTCATAGAAATACACAGTAGAGTAAATACGGTAGTGTTTCATAGAAATACACAGTAGAGTAAATACGGTAGTACTTCATAGAAATACACAGTAGAGTAAATACGGTAGATAGAAATACACAGTATAGTAAATACGGTAGATAGAAATACACAATAGAGTAAATACGGTAGATAGAATTACACAGTAGAGTAAATACGGTAGTACTTCATAGAAATACACAGTAGAGTAAATACGGTAGTATTCATAGAAATACACAATAGAGTAAATACGGTATAGAAATACACAGTAGAGTAAATCGGTAGATAGAAATACACAGTAGAGTAAATACGGTAGTATTTCATAGAAATACACAGTAGAGTAAATACGGTAGTATTCATAGAAATACACAGTAGAGTAAATACGGTAGTACTTCATAGAAATACACAGTAGAGTAAATACGGTAGACATAGAAATACACAGTAGAGTAAATACGGTAGCATAGAAATACACAGTAGAGTAAATACGGTAGTACTTCATAGAAATACACAGTAGAGTAAATACGGTAGTATTTCATAGAAATACACAGTAGAGTAAATACGGTAGTGTTTCATAGAAATACACAGTAGAGTAAATACGGTAGTGTTTCATAGAAATACACAGTAGAGTAAATACGGTAGTTTTCATAGAAATACACAGTAGAGTAAATACGGTAGTGTTTCATAGAAATACACAGTAGAGTAAATACGGTAGTGTTTCATAGAAATACACAGTAGAGTAAATACGGTAGTTCATAGAAATACACAGTAGAGTAAATACGGTAGATAGAAATACACAGTAGAGTAAATACGGTAGATAGAAATACACAGTAGAGTAAATACGGTAGTACTTCATAGAAATACACAGTAGAGTAAATACGGTAGTATTTCATAGAAATACACAGTAGAGTAAATACGGTAGTATTTCATAGAAATACACAGTAGAGTAAATACGGTAGTATTTCATAGAAATACACAGTAGAGTAAATACGGTAGTATTCATAGAAATACACAGTAGAGTAAATACGGTAGTACTTCATAGAAATACACAGTAGAGTAAATACGGTAGATAGAAATACACAGTAGAGTAAATACGGTAGATAGAAATACACAATAGAGTAAATACGGTAGATAGAATTACACAGTAGAGTAAATACGGTAGTATTTCATAGAAATATACAGTAGAGTAAATACGGTAGTACTTCATAGAAATATACAATAAGTAAATACGTAGATAGAATACACAGTAGAGTAAATACGGTAGTACTTCATAGAAATACACAGTAGAGTAAATACGGTAGTATTTCATAGAAATACACAGTAGAGTAAATACAGTAGTATTTCATAGAAATACACAGTAGAGTAAATACGATAGTATTTCATAGAAATACACAGTAGAGTAAATACGGTAGTACTTCATAGAAATACACAGTAGAGTAAATACGGTAGATAGAAATACACAGTAGAGTAAATACGGTAGATAGAAATACACAGTAGAGTAAATACGGTAGATAGAAATACACAGTAGAGTAAATACGGTAGTATTCATAGAATACACAGTAGAGTAAATACGGTAGTATTCATAGAAATACACAGTAGAGTAAATACGGTAGTTTCATAGAAATACACAGTAGAGTAAATACGGTACATAGAAAACACAGTAAGTAAATAGGTAATAGAAATACACATAGAGTAAATACGGTAGATAGAAATACACAGTAGAGTAAATACGGTAGTATCATAGAAATACACAGTAGAGTAAATACGGTAGTACTTCATAGAAATATACAATAGAGTAAATACGGTAGCACTTCATAGAAATACACAGTAGAGTAAATGCGGTAGATAGAAATACACAGTAGAGTAAATACGGTAGATAGAAATACACAGTAGAGTAAATACGGTAGTACTTCATAGAAATACACAGTAGAGTAAATACGATAGTGTTTCATAGAAATACACAGTAGAGTAAATACGGTAGTATTTCATAGAAATACACAGTAGAGTAAATGCGGTAGTATTTCATAGAAATACACAGTAGAGTAAATAAGGTAGTATTTCATAGAAATACACAGTAGAGTAAATACGGTAGTTTCATAGAAATACACAGTAGAGTAAATACGGTAGATAGAAATACACAGTAGAGTAAATACGGTAGATAGAATATAGAAATACACAGTAGAGTAAATACGGTAGTATTTCATAGAAATACACAGTAGAGTAAATACGGTAGTATTTCATAGAAATACACAGTAGAGTAAATACGGTAGTACTTCATAGAAATACACAGTAGAGTAAATACGGTAGTACTTCATAGAAATACACAGTAGAGTAAATACGGTAGATAGAAATACACAGTAGAGTAAATACGGTAGTACTTCATAGAAATACACAGTAGAGTAAATACGGTAGATAGAAATACACAGTAGAGTAAATACGGTAGTATCATAGAAATACACAGTAGAGTAAATACGGTAGTATTCATAGAAATACACAGTAGAGTAAATACGGTAGTACTTCATAGAAATACACAGTAGAGTAAATACGGTAGTCTTCATAGAAATACACAGTAGAGTAAATACGGTAGTTTCATAGAAATACACAGTAGAGTAAATACGGTAGTATTCATAGAAATACACAGTAGAGTAAATACGGTAGTATTCATAGAAATACACAGTAGAGTAAATACGGTAGTACTTCACAGAAATACACAGTAGAGAAAATACGGTAGATAGAAATACACAGTAGAGTAAATACGGTAGTACTTCATAGAAATACAAAGTAGAGTAAATACGGTAGATAGAAATACACAGTAGAGTAAATACGATAGTACTTCATAGAAATACACAGTAGAATAAATACGATAGTACTTCATAGAAATACACAGTAGAGTAAATACGGTAGTATTTCATAGAAATACACAGTAGAGTAAATACGGTAGAATAGAAATACACAATAGAGTAAATACGGTAGTACTTCATAGAAATACACAGTAGAGTAAATACGGTAGATAGAAATACACAGTAGAGTAAATACGATAGTATTTCATAGAAATACACAGTAGAGTAAATACGATAGTACTTCATAGAAATACACAGTAGAGTAAATACGGTAGTATTTCATAGAAATACACAATAGAGTAAATACAGTAGATAGAAATACACAGTAGAGTAAATACGATAGTACTTCATAGAAATACACAGTAGAGTAAATACGGTAGTACTTCACAGAAATACACAGTAGAGAAAATACGGTAGATAGAAATAAACAGTAGAGTAAATACGATAGTACTTCATAGAAATACACAGTAGAATAAATACGATAGTACTTCATAGAAATACACAGTAGAGTAAATACGGTAGTATTTCATAGAAATACACAATAGAGTAAATACAGTAGATAGAAATACACAGTAGAGTAAATACGGTAGTACTTCATAGAAATACACAGTAGAGTAAATACGGTAGTACTTCATAGAAATACACAGTAGAGTAAATACGGTAGATAGAAATACACAGTAGAGTAAATACGGTAGTACTTCATAGAAATACACAGTAGAGTAAATACGATAGTACTTCATAGAAATACACAGTAGAGTAAATACGGTAGTATTTCATAGAAATACACAGTAGAGTAAATACGGTAGTATTTCATAGAAATACACAGTAGAGTAAATACGGTAGTACTTCATAGAAAACACAGTAGAGTAAATACGTAGAAGAAATACACAGTAGAGTAAATACGGTAGATAGAAATACACAGTAGAGTAAATACGGTAGTATTCATAGAAATACACAGTAGAGTAAATACGGTAGTATTTCATAGAAATACACAGTAGAGTAAATACGGTAGTATTTCATAGAAATACACAGTAGAGTAAATACGGTAGATAGAAATACACAGTAGAGTAAATACGGTAGAAGAAATACACAGTAGAGTAAATACGGTAGATAGAAATACACAGTAGAGTAAATACGGTAGTTTCATAGAAATACACAGTAGAGTAAATACGGTAGATTCATAGAAATACACAGTAGAGTAAATACGGTAGAAAATACACAGAATAATACTATTCATAGAAATACACAGTAGAGTAAATACGGTACTATTTCATAGAAATACACAGTAGAGTAAATACGGTAGTATTTCATAGAAATACACAGTAGAGTAAATACGGTAGTTTTCATAGAAATACACAGTAGAGTAAATACGGTAGTATTTCATAGAAATACACAGTAGAGTAAATACGGTAGTACTTCATAGAAATACACAGTAGAGTAAATACGGTAGTACTTCATAGAAATACACAGTAGAGTAAATACGGTAGATAGAAATACACAGTAGAGTAAATACGGTAGTACTTCATAGAAATACACAGTAGAGTAAATACGGTAGTATTTCATAGAAATACACAGTAGAGTAAATACGCTTGATAGAAATACACAGTATAGTAAATACGGTAGTATTTCATAGAAATACACAGTAGAGTAAATACGGTAGTACTTCATAGAAATACACAGTAGAGTAAATACGGTAGATAGAAATACACAGTCGAGTAAATACGGTAGAATTTCATAGAAATACACTGTAGAGTAAATACGGTAGATAGAAATACAAAGCATAGTAAATACGGTAGTACTTCATAGAAATACACAGTAGAGTAAATACGGTAGTATTTCATAGAAATACAAAGTAGAGTAAATACGGTAGTACTTCATAGAAATACACAATAGATTAAATACGGTAGATAGAAATACACAGTAGAGTAAATACGATAGTACTTCATAGAAATACACAGTAGAGTAAATACGGTAGTATTTCATAGAAATACACTGTAGAGTAAATACGGTTGATAGAAATACACAGTATAGTAAATACTGTAGTATTTCATAGAAGTACACAGTAGAGTAAATACGGTAGTATTTCATTGAAATACACAGTAGAGTAAATACGGTAGTATTTCATAGAAATACACAGTAGAGTAAATACGGTAGTGCTTCATAGTAAAACACAGTAGAGTAAATAGGATAGATAGAAATAAACAGTAAAGTAAATACGGTAGATAGAAATACACAGTAGAGTAAATACGGTAGTATTTCATAGAAATACACAGTAGAGTAAATACGGTAGTTTCTATGAAAAATACACAGTAGAGTAAATACAGTACTATTTCATAGAAATACACAGTAGAGGAAATACGGTAGTATTTCATAGAAATAGACAGTAGAGTAAATACGGTAGCGTTTCATAGAAATACACAGTAAAATAAATACGGTAGTATTTCATAGAAATACATAGTAGAGTAAATACGGTGTTATTTCATAGAAATACACAGTAGAGTAAATACGGTAGTGTTTCATAGAAATACACAGTAGAGTAAATACGGTAGTATTTCATAGAAATACACAGTAGAGTAAATACGGTAGTGTTTCATAGAAATACACAGTAGAGTAAATACAGTACTCTTTCATAGAAATACACAGTAGAGGAAATACGGTAGTATTTCATAGAAATAGACAGTAGAGTAAATACGGTAGTGTTTCATAGAAATACAGAGTAAAATAAATACGGTAGTATTTCATAGAAATACACATTAGAGTAAATACGGTAGTACTTCATAGAAATACACAGTATAGTAAATACGGTAGTGTTTCATTGAAATACATAGTAGAATAAATACGGTGTTATTTCATAGAAATACAGTAGAGTAAATACGGTAGTGTTTCATAGAAATACACAGTAGAGTAAATACGGTAGTATTTCATAGAAATACACAGTAGAGTAAATACGGTAGTGTTTCATAGAAATACACAGTAGAGTAAATACGGTAGTGTTTCATAGAAATACACAGTAGAGTAAATACAGTAGTATATCATAGAAATGCACAGTAGAGTAAATACGACAGTACTTCATAGAAATACACAGTAGAATAAATACGGTAGTACTTCATAGAAATACACAGTAGATAAATACGGTAGATAGAAATACACAGTAGAGTAAATACGATAGTACATCATAGAGATACACAGTATAGTAAATACGGTAGTATTTCATAGAAATACACTGTAGAGTAAATACGCTTGATAGAAATACACAGTATAGTAAATACTGTAGTATTTCAAAGAAATACAGAGTAGAGTAAATACGGTAGATAGAAATACACAGTCGAGTAAATACGGTAGAATTTCATAGAAATACACTGTAGAGTAAATACGGTAGATAGAAATACAAAGCATAGTAAATACGGTAGTACTTCATAGAAATACACAGTAGAGTAAATACGGTAGTATTTCATAGAAATACAAAGTAGACTAAATACGGTAGTACTTCATAGAAATACACAATAGATTAAATACGGTAGATAGAAATACACAGTAGAGTAAATACGATAGTACATCATAGAAATACACAGTATAGTAAATACGGTAGTATTTCATAGAAATACACTGTAGAGTAAATACGGTTGATAGAAATACACAGTATAGTAAATACTGTAGTATTTCATAGAGGTACACAGTAGAGTAAATACGGTAGTATTTCATTGAAATACACAGTAGAGTAAATACGGTAGTATTTCATAGAAATACACAGTAGAGTAAATACGGTAGTGCTTCATAGTAAAACACAGTAGAGTAAATAGGATAGATAGAAATAAACAGTAAAGTAAATACGGTAGATAGAAATACACAGTAGAGTAAATACGGTAGTATTTCATAGAAATACACAGTAGAGTAAATACGGTAGTTTCTATGAAAAATACACAGTAGAGTAAATACAGTACTATTTCATAGAAATACACAGTAGAGGAAATACGGTAGTATTTCATAGAAATAGACAGTAGAGTAAATACGGTAGAGTTTCATAGAAATACACAGTAAAATAAATACGGTAGTATTTCATAGAAATACATAGTAGAGTAAATACGGTGTTATTTCATAGAAATACACAGTAGAGTAAATACGGTAGTTTTTCATAGAAATACACAGTAGAGTAAATACGGTAGTATTTCATAGAAATACACAGTAGAGTAAATACGGTAGTGTTTCATAGAAATACACAGTAGAGTAAATACGGTAGTGTTTCATAGAAATACACAGTAGAGTAAATACGGTAGTATTTCATAGAAATACACAGTAGAGTAAATACGGTAGTGTTTCATAGAAATACACAGTAGAGTAAATACGGTAGTATTTCATAGAAATACACAGTAGAGTAAATACGGTAGTACTTCATAGAAATACACAGTAGAGTAAATACGGTAGATAGAAATACACAGTAGAGTAAATACGGTAGTACTTCATAGAAATACACAGTAGAGTAAATACGGTAGATAGAAATACACAGTCGAGTAAATACGGTAGAATTCATAGAAATACACTGTAGAGTAAATACGGTAGATAGAAATACAAAGCAGAGTAAATACGGTAGTACTTCATAGAAATACACAGTAGAGTAAATACGGTAGTATTTCATAGAAATACAAAGTAGAGTAAATACGGTAGTACTTCATAGAAATACACAGTAGATTAAATACGGTAGATAGAAATACACAGTAGAGTAAATACGATAGTACATCATAGAGATACACAGTATAGTAAATACGGTAGTATTTCATAGAAATACACTGTAGAGTAAATACGCTTGATAGAAATACACAGTATAGTAAATACTGTAGTATTTCATAGAATACACAGTAGAGTAAATACGGTAGTTTTCATAGAAATACACAGTAGAGTAAATACGGTAGTATTTCATAGAAATACACAGTAGAGTAAATACGGTAGTATTTCAAAGAAATACAGAGTAGAGTAAATACGGTAGATAGAAATACACAGTCGAGTAAATACGGTAGAATTTCATTGAAATACACTGTAGAGTAAATACGGTAGATAGAAATACAAAGCATAGTAAATAAGGTAGTACTTAATAGAAATACACAGTAGAGTAAATACGGTAGTATTTCATAGAAATACACAGTAGAGTAAATACGGTAGTACTTCATAGAAATACACAATAGATTAAATACCGTAGATAGAAATACACAGTAGAGTAAATACGATAGTACATCATAGAAATACACATTATAGTAAATACGGTAGTATTTCATAGAAATACACTGTAGAGTAAATACGGTTGATAGAAATACACAGTATAGTAAATACTGTAGTATTTCATAGAAATACACAGTAGAGTAAATACGGTAGTATTTCATAGAAATACACAGTAGAGTAAATACGGTAGTATTTCATAGAAATACACAGTAGAGTAAATACGGTAGTATTTCATAGAAATACACAGTAGAGTAAATACGGTAGTTTCATAAAAATACACAGTAGAGTAAATACAGTACTATTTCATAGAAATACACAGTAGAGTAAATACGGTAGTATTTCATAGAAATACACAGTAGAGTAAATACGGTAGAGTTTCATAGAAATAAACAGTAAAATAAATACGGTAGTATTTCATAGAAATACACAGTAGAGTAAATACGGTGTTATTTCATAGAAATACACAGTAGAGTAAATACGGTAGTGTTTCATAGAAATACACAGTAGAATAAATACGGTAGTATTTCATAGAAATACAAAGTAGAGTAAATACGGTAGTGTTTCATAGAAATACACAGTAGAGTAAATACGATAGTACTTCATAGAAATACACAGTAGAGTAAATACGATAGTCCTTCATAGAAATACACAGTAGAGTAAATACGGTAGTACTTCATAGAAATACACAGTAGAGTAAATACGATAGTACTTCATAGAAATACAGAGTAGAGTAAATACGGTAGATAGAAATACACAGTCGAGTAAATACGGTAGAATTTCATAGAAATACACTGTAGAGTAAATACGGTAGATAGAAATACAAAGCATAGTAAATACGGTAGTACTTCATAGAAATACACAGTAGAGTAAATACGGTAGTATTTCATAGAAATACAAAGTAGAGTAAATACGGTAGTACTTCATAGAAATACACAGTAGAGTAAATACGGTAGATAGAAATACACAGTAGAGTAAATACGATAGTACATCATAGAGATACACAGTATAGTAAATACGGTAGTATTTCATAGAAATACACTGTAGAGTAAATACGCTTGATAGAAATACACAGTATAGTAAATACTGTAGTATTTCATTGAAATACACAGTAGAGTAAATACGGTAGTATTTCATAGAAATACACAGTAGAGTAAATACGGTAGTGCTTCATAGTAAAACACAGTAGAGTAAATAGGATAGATAGAAATAAACAGTAAAGTAAATACGGTAGATAGAAATACACAGTAGAGTAAATACGGTAGTATTTCATAGAAATACACAGTAGAGTAAATACGGTAGTTTCTATGAAAAATACACAGTAGAGTAAATACAGTACTATTTCATAGAAATACACAGTAGAGGAAATACGGTAGTATTTCATAGAAATAGACAGTAGAGTAAATACGGTAGTGTTTCATAGAAATACACAGTAAAATAAATACGGTAGTATTTCATAGAAATACACAGTAGAGTAAATACGGTAGTACTTCATAGAAATACACAGTAGAGTAAATACGGTAGTACTTCATAGAAATACACAGTAGAGTAAATACGGTAGTGTTTCATAGAAATACACAGTAGAGTAAATACGGTGTTATTTCATAGAAATACACAGTAGAGTAAATACGGTAGTGTTTCATAGAAATACACAGTAGAGTAAATACGGTAGTATTTCATAGAAATACACAGTAGAGTAAATACGGTAGTGTTTCATAGAAATACACAGTAGAGTAAATACGGTAGTGTTTCATAGAAATACACAGTAGAGTAAATACGGTAGTGTTTCATAGAAATACACAGTAGAGTAAATACGGTAGTATATCATAGAAATACACAGTAGAGTAAATACGATAGTACTTCATAGAAATACACAGTAGAGTAAATACGGTAGTACTTCATAGAAATACACAGTAGAGTAAATACGATAGTACTTCATAGAAATACAGAGTAGAGTAAATACGGTAGATAGAAATACACAGTCGAGTAAATACGGTAGAATTTCATAGAAATACACTGTAGAGTAAATACGGTAGATAGAAATACAAAGCATAGTAAATACGGTAGTACTTCATAGAAATACACAGTAGAGTAAATACGGTAGTATTTCATAGAAATACAAAGTAGAGTAAATACGGTAGTACTTCATAGAAATACACAGTAGATTAAATACGGTAGATAGAAATACACAGTAGAGTAAATACGATAGTACATCATAGAGATACACAGTATAGTAAATACGGTAGTATTTCATAGAAATACACTGTAGAGTAAATACGCTTGATAGAAATACACAGTATAGTAAATACTGTAGTATTTCATAGAAGTACACAGTAGAGTAAATACGGTAGTATTTCATTGAAATACACAGTAGAGTAAATACGGTAGTATTTCATAGAAATACACAGTAGAGTAAATACGGTAGTGCTTCATAGTAAAACACAGTAGAGTAAATAGGATAGATAGAAATAAACAGTAAAGTAAATACGGTAGATAGAAATACACAGTAGAGTAAATACGGTAGTATTTCATAGAAATACACAGTAGAGTAAATACGGTAGTTTCTATGAAAAATACACAGTAGAGTAAATACAGTACTATTTCATAGAAATACACAGTAGAGGAAATACGGTAGTATTTCATAGAAATAGACAGTAGAGTAAATACGGTAGTGTTTCATAGAAATACACAGTAGAGTAAATACGATAGTACTTCATAGAAATACACAGTAGAGTAAATACGATAGTACTTCATAGAAATACACAGTAGAGTAAATACGATAGTACTTCATAGAAATACACAGTAGAGTAAATACGGTAGATAGAAATATACAGTAGAGTAAATACGATAGTACTTCATAGAAATACACAGTAGAGTAAATACGGTAGATAGAAATACACAGTAGAGTAAATACGGTAGAATTTCATAGAAATACACAGTAGAGTAAATACGGTAGATAGAAATACACAGTATAGTAAATACGGTAGTCTTCATAGAAATACACAGTAGAGTAAATACGGTAGTATTTCATAGAAATACAAAGTAGAGTAAATACGGTAGTACTTCATAGAAATACACAGTAGAGTAAATACGGTAGATAGAAATACACAGTAGAGTAAATACGGTAGTATTCATAGAAATACACAGTAGAGTAAATACGATAGTACTTCATAGAAATACACAGTAGAGTAAATACGGTAGTATTTCATAGAAATACACAGTAGAGTAAATACGGTAGTTTTCATAGAAATACACAGTAGAGTAAATACGATAGTACTTCATAGAAATACACAGTAGAGTAAATACGGTAGATAGAAATACACAGTAGAGTAAATACGGTAGTATTTCATAGAAATACACAGTAGAGTAAATACGATAGTACTTCATAGAAATACACAGTAGAGTAAATACGGTAGTATAGAAATACAAAGTAGAGTAAATACGGTAGTACTTCATAGAAATACACAGTAGAGTAAATACGGTAGTATTTCATAGAAATACAAAGTAGAGTAAATACGGTAGTACTTCATAGAAATACACAGTAGATTAAATACGGTAGATAGAAATACACAGTAGAGTAAATACAGTAGTATATCATAGAAATGCACAGTAGAGTAAATACGACAGTACTTCATAGAAATACACAGTAGAGTAAATACGGTAGTATTTCATAGAAATACAAAGTAGAGTAAATACGGTAGTGTTTCATAGAAAAAAACAGTAGAGTAAATACGATAGTACTTCATAGAAATACACAGTAGAGTAAATACGATAGTCCTTCATAGAAATACACAGTAGAGTAAATACGGTAGTACTTCATAGAAATACACAGTAGAGTAAATACGATAGTACTTCATAGAAATACAGAGTAGAGTAAATACGGTAGATAGAAATACACAGTCGAGTAATTACGGTAGAATTTTATAGAAATACACTGTAGAGTAAATACGGTAGATAGAAATACAAAGCATAGTAAATACGGTAGTACTTCATAGAAATACACAGTAGAGTAAATACGGTAGTATTTCATAGAAATACAAAGTAGAGTAAATACGGTAGTACTTCATAGAAATACACAGTAGATTAAATACGGTAGATAGAAATACACAGTAGAGTAAATACGATAGTACATCATAGAAATACACAGTATAGTAAATACGGTAGTATTTCATAGAAATACACTGTAGAGTAAATACGCTTGATAGAAATACACAGTATAGTAAATACTGTAGTATTTCATAGAAATACACAGTAGAGTAAATACGGTAGTATTTCATTGAAATACACAGTAGAGTAAATACGGTAGTGTTTCATAGAAATACACAGTAGAGTAAATACGGTAGTGCTTCATAGTAAAACACAGTAGAGTAAATAGGATAGATAGAAATAAACAGTAAAGTAAATACGGTAGATAGAAATACACAGTAGAGTAAATACGGTAGTATTTCATAGAAATACACAGTAGAGTAAATACGGTAGTTTCTATGAAAAATACACAGTAGAGTAAATACAGTACTATTTCATAGAAATACACAGTAGAGGAAATACGGTAGTGTTTCATAGAAATACACAGTAAAGTAAATACGGTAGTATTTCATAGAAATACACAGTAGAGTAAATACGGTAGTACTTCATAGAAATACACAGTAGAGTAAATACGGTAGTACTTCATAGAAATACACAGTAGAGTAAATACGGTAGATAGAAATACACAGTAGAGTAAATACGGTAGTATTCATAGAAATACACAGTAGAGTAAATACGGTAGATAGAAATACAGAAGTAAATACGGTAGATAGAAATACACAGTAGAGTAAATACGGTAGATAGAAATACACAGTAGAGTAAATACGGTAGATTCATAGAAATACACAGTAGAGTAAATACGGTAGATAGAAATACACAGTAGAGTAAATACGGTAGTACTTCATAGAAATACACAGTAGAGTAAATACGGTAGTATTTCATAGAAATACACAGTAGAGTAAATACGGTTCATAGAAATACACAGTAGAGTAAATACTGTAGTATTTCATAGAAATACACAGTAGAGTAAATACGGTAGTATTTCATAGAAATACACAGTAGAGTAAATACGGTAGTACTTCATAGAAATACACAGTAGAGTAAATACGATAGTACTTCATAGAAATACACAGTAGAGTAAATACGATAGTACTTCATAGAAATACACAGTAGAGTAAATACGGTAGTACTTCATAGAAATACACAGTAGAGTAAATACGGTAGATAGAAATATACAGTAGAGTAAATACGATAGTACTTCATAGAAATACACAGTAGAGTAAATACGGTAGTATTTCATAGAAATACGCTGTAGAGTAAATACGGTTGATAGAAATACACAGTATAGTAAATACTGTAGTATTTCATAGAAGTACACAGTAGAGTAAATACGGTAGTATTTCATTGAAATACACAGTAGAGTAAATACGGTAGTATTTTATAGAAATACACAGTAGAGTAAATACGGTAGTGCTTCATAGTAATACACAGTAGAGTAAATACGATAATACTTCATAGAAATACACAGTAGAGTAAATACGATAGTACTTCATAGAAATACACAGTAGAGTAAATACGGTAGTACTTCATAGAAATACACAGTAGAGTAATTACGGTAGATAGAAATATACAGTAGAGTAAATACGATAGTACTTCATAGAAATACAGAGTAGAGTAAATACAAAGATAGAAATACACTGTAGAGTAAATACGGTAGATAGAAATGCAAAGCATAGTAAATACGGTAGTACTTCATAGAAATACACAGTAGAGTAAATACGGTAGTATTTCATAGAAATACAAAGTAGAGTAAATACGGTAGTACTTCATAGAAATACACAGTAGATTAAATACGGTAGATAGAAATACACAGTAGAGTAAAACGATAGTACATCATAGAGATACACAGTAGAGTAAATACGGTAGTATTTCATTGAAATACACAGTAGAGTAAATACGGTAGTATTTCATAGAAATACATAGTAGAGTAAATACGATAGTACTTCATAGAAATACACAGTAGAGTAAATACGATAGTACTTTATAGAAATACACAGTAGAGTAAATACGGTAGTACTTCAAAGAAATACACAGTAGAGTAAATACGGTTGATAGAAATACACAGTATAGTAAATACTGTAGTATTTCATAGAAGTACACAGTAGAGTAAATACGGTAGTATTTCATTGAAATACACAGTAGAGTAAATACGGTAGTATTTTATAGAAATACACAGTAGAGTAAATACGGTAGTGCTTCATAGTAATACACAGTAGAGTAAATAGGGTAGATAGAAATAAACAGTTAAGTAAATACGGTAGATAGAAATACACAGTAGAGTAAATACGGTAGTACCTCATAGAAATAAACATTAGAGTAAATACGGTAGTATTTCATAGAAATACACAGTAGATTAAATACGGTAGTACTTCATAGACATACACAGTAGAGTAAATACGGTAGATAGAAATACACAGTATAGTAAATACTGTAGATAGAAATACACAATAGAGTAAATACGTTAGATAGAAATACACAGTAGAGTAAATAGGGTAGATAGAAATAAACAGTAGAGTAAATACGGTAGTACTTCATTGAATTACACCATGGAACAGTTCACAGGAGTTTGAAGAGTCAATAATTAATTTAAATAGACTTATTTTTGAAATACAGATATCCAACAGTACTCTATAGTAGATCTACTGTAGAAAATCGATTATTTTTATGACCTTTCAAACTCCTGCAAATAATTGAAAGGACTACATATATCACGCCGGACATAATCCGCCCCCGGACATGATCCACCACCGGACATAATCCACACCCAGACATAATCCAAAACGGACATAACCCGCACCTGGATATAATCCAGCCTCGGACATAATCCACACCCGGACATAATCCACCACCGGATATAATCCACACCCGGACATGATCAAGCCTCTGACATAATCCACACCCGAACATAATCATATAATCCACACCCGGAAATAATCCACCCGGACATAATCCACCCCCGACATAATCCACACCCGGACATAATCCAGCCTCGGACATAATCCACCCCGGACATAATCCACACCCGGACATAATCCACCAGAAATAATCAACGCCGGACATAATCCACCACCGGACATAATCCACACCGGACATAATCCACCAGACATCATCAACCCCGGACATAATCCACCACCGGACATGATCGACCACCGGACATAATCCACCCCGGACATAATTCAGCCTCCGACATAATCCACCCCGGACATAATCCACCCTGGACATAATCCACCCCGGACATGATCCACCCTATGTCCGTGTGGTTATGTCCGTTTGATTATATCCGTGTGATTATGTCCGTGGTATTATGTCCGCGGGGTTATGCCCGCGGGGTTATATCCGGTGGGTTATGCCCGCGGGGTTATGTCCGGGGAGTTATGTCCGCGAGAATTATGTCCGCGGGGATTATGTCCACGTGATTATATCCGCGTGATTATATCCGGGTGATTATATCCGAGTGATTATGTCCGCGGGCTTATGTCCGGGGGGTTATGTCCATGTGATTATGTCCGTGTGATTATGTCCGCGGGGCTATGTCCGTGTGATTATGTCCGCAGGGTTATGTCCGGGGGGTTATGTCCGTGTGATTATGTCCGTGTGATTATGTCCGCGGGTTTATGTCCGCGGGGTTTTGTCCGGGGGTTATGTCCGGGGGAATATATCCACGTGATTATATCCGCGTGATTTTGTCCGCGGGGTTATGTCCGTGTGATTATGTCCGCGGGGTTATGTCCGCGGGATTATATCCACGTGATTATATCCACGTGATTATGTCGGCGGGGATTATGTCCGTATCCAAGATTATTTAACATCAACCTCTGACCATGCCGACAAATGGACTGATCGTTTACCTGCTGGCTTTCCAGGCACCTCTTTGACACTGTTGGTGTTGTTCTCTGCAATGAAGGACACAATGTTAACATCGAACTATGGTTATTTTTGACATCAGTTTCTCTTTAATAGCAAGATAATCTGTAAATAAGTACGTCTGGAATGTTCTACTATACTGCAGTTCTATACATGGTGTTACTGACATGTTCTACTATACTGACGTTCTATACATGACGTTACTGGAATGTTCTACTCTACTGATGTTCTATACGTGGCGTTACTGGAATGTTCTACTATACTGACGTTCTATACATGGCGCTACTGGAATGTTCTACTATACTGAAGTTCTATACGTGACGTTACTGACATGTTCTACTATACTGACGTTCTATACATGGCGATACTGGAATGTTCTACTATACTGCAGTTCTATACATGACGTTACTGACATGTTCTACTATACTGAAGTTCTATACGTGACGTTACTGGAATGTTCTACTATACTGCAGTTCTATACATGGCGTTACTGGAATGTTCTACTATACTGCAGTTCTATACATGACGTTACTGACATGTTCTACTATACCGAAGTTCTATACATGGCGTTACTGGAATGTTCTACTATACTGCAGTTCTATACATGACGTTACTGACATGTTCTACTATACTGAAGTTCTATACGTGACGTTACTGGAATGTTCTACTATACTGCAGTTCTATACATGGCGTTACTGGAATGTTCTACTATACTGCAGTTCTATACATGACGTTACTGACATGTTCTACTATACCGAAGTTCTATACATGGCGTTACTGGAATGTTCTACTATACTGCAGTTCTATACATGACGTTACTGACATGTTCTACTATACTGAAGTTCTATACGTGACGTTACTGGAATGTTCTACTATACTGCAGTTCTATACATGGCGTTACTGGAATGTTCTACTATACTGCAGTTCTATACGTGACGTTAC
Organism: Archivesica marissinica; assembly: GCA_014843695.1. Classification (NCBI taxonomy): domain Eukaryota; kingdom Metazoa; phylum Mollusca; class Bivalvia; order Venerida; family Vesicomyidae; genus Archivesica; species Archivesica marissinica. Next base: position 93,209,558 of record CM026386.1, read on the forward strand.
TCACATGTTCTACTATACTGAAGTTCTATACGTGGCGTTACTGGAATGTTCTACTATACTGCAGTTCTATACGTGACGTTATTGGAATGTTCTACTATACTGAAGTTCTATACGTGACGTTACTGGAATGGTCTACTATACTGAAGTTCTATACGTGGCGTTACTGGAATGTTCTACTATACTGAATTTCTATACGTGACGGTATTGGAATGTTCTACTATACTAAAGTTCTATACATGGCGTTACTGAAATGTTCTACTATACTGACGTTTTATACCTGACGTTACTGGAATGTTCTACTATACTGAAGTTCTATACGTGGCGTTACTGGAATGTTCTACTATACTGAAGTTCTATACGTGGCGTTACTGGAATGTTCTACTATACTGCAGTTCTATACGTGACATTACTGGAATGTTCTACTATACTGAAGTTCTATACGTGGCGTTACTGGAATGTTCTACTATACTGAAGTTCTATACGTGACGTTACTGGAATGTTCTAATATACTGAAGTTCTATACGTGGCGTTACTGGAATGTTCTACTATACTGAATTTCTATACGTGACGGTACTGGAATGTTCTACTATACTAAAGTTCTATACATGGCGTTACTGAAATGTTCTACTATACTGACGTTTTATACGTGACGTTACTGGAATGTTCTACTATACTGAAGTTCTATACGTGGCGTTACTGTAGATTGGAGGGATGAAGTGCGGGTATGAACTATATTGGCCACGCTATTTTTAAACACGCCCACTGTAGTTCATATCCCGATGAAAACTATTAACCCGCGATATATTAATTATTCATTTTAATGCCACCATGAAAACATATCACGCATTTTAAATGTACAAATAAAATGCTAGAAATGCGACATACAGTGTGCCGCACCTGGTAATTATTTTATCATTGGAACAGCATTCATAGCAAGAAACGCTGCCCAACAAACCTCATGAGCTTGATATAGACAGTTTCAATCAATTCTGTAAGTCTATTGAAAAGGTTAATAAACGTTTCTCCAACATCTGGGGACCTAAATCTACCAAAGATGGACTGGGACACTACCAGCCCATCCACCGACTGCAAACACCCATCCTTCTATAGGCAGGTCATTGAAACGTTTAATGATACAAACCTCACCCAAATGGTTAACCTCCACACCCGTGAAAACAACATCCTGGATTTATTCCTTACAACTAACCCCAGTTTAGTAAACCAGGTCAATATTATACCTGGCATCAGTGATCATAATGTAGTCGAAATAAAAGTCAACACATCCGCAAGGATATGTTATCAAAAGCCTCGCAGGATTCCACTCTATAAGAAAGCAAACTGGCAGGCCATTAAACAGTCATTATGTGACTATCACCAGGTTATGACCAATGAATGTAAATATACAGCACTAAACACTGAAGAGCTATGGGAACATTTCTCTCATGCTCTAAACACCCTTACAGATAAATGAATTCCATCCAAACAGTCATCGTTAAGAGATCACCTACCCTGGGTCAATCAGAGTGTTAAGCGAATGATTAGAAAGCGAAATAGGGCCTTTAAAAATACTAGGAAGTCAAGTACGCCTTCAAATCGCAAGAAATTCCTGGATCTAAAACATTTAGTGCGAGAAAAGTTCAAAGAGGCTTATCATCAATACCTAGAAAACATCCTAAATCTAAACTGTGCTGATGCCTCCCATCCTTACAGACCAAACACCAAGAAACTTTATTCCATCCTTAAGCATTCCAAGCAAGATTCCAAATCAATGCCACCCCTAAAGCATGAACACACACTCCATCATGAAGAAGCTGCTAAAGCCAAAGCACTGAACAAACAGTTTCAGTCTGTCTTCAGCTCCAAATCCCCACTAAGATTTACCACCATTTGTAAAATGAAAATTCAGGACACAAATGGAAACCTGAATGGTCAATCCACGCCAAACATGAATGAGATTACAGTAAGCTCAAATGGCATAGAGAAACCTCTCAATAACCTGAACACCCACAAGACTAGTGGTCCTGACCAAATTAAGCCAATCATACTCAAAACCCTGTCTAAAGAACGCTCACCTATCCTTGAAGTCTTATTCCAAATATCCCTCAACGAAGGATCACTGTCTGCCCAGTGGAAGTCAGCAAATGTTGCTCCCATTTACAAAAAAAGGGGACAAGTCAAACCCCGCCAACTATAGGCCTATCTCACTGACATGTGTTCTATGCAAGGTAGTAGAACATATAGTTTCCTCCTCAATAGTAAAATACTTCACTAACCACAGTATTCTGTACCATTTGCAGCATGGTTTTAGAGAAAAACGGTCATGCGTGACCCAACTAGTAATGCTAGTCACTGACCTGGTTACCTCTGTCTACAATAAACATCAGGTAGATCTCATCCAATAGACTTCAGTAAGGCTTTCGATAAGGTCAATCACGCGAAAGTACTACTAAAATGCATGATTATGGAGTCAGAGGTCAAACATTAAGGTGGGTTAAGAGTTTTCTAGATAATAGACTCCAGTCAGTTGTCCTTAATGGTATTAGTTCAGTGGCCATTCCGGTGTCCTCTGGAGTCACATAGGGATCCGTACTTGGACCCGTGCTTTTTCTAGCCTACATAAACGACCTCCCACAAAACATCAGTTCCAAAGTCCGCATCTTTGCAGATGATACTGCAGTCTATCTATCACTGATATCTGCAAATGAATCGGTCACACTCCAAAACGATCTTAAGAGATTAAAGTTATCCACGTCACCAGAAGGAAACATCCTATTCCCAGCAAATATAAACTCCATGGAGTCCTACTTGAGTCGGCCACCTCAGCCAAATACGTTGGCCTGGATATCTCAAATAACCTGTCGTGGGACACCTACATAAAAAGGTCAACAAAGAAAGCAAACCAAACATTAGGATTTCCCATGGCTTACCAGACACTAGTGAGACCCCAACTTAAATATGGCTCCGAGATCTGGTCGCCCCATACCCAAACATTGATATACCAAATTGAAGGTGTCCAGTGAAGAGCAGCCCGTTGGATAAAGGCTGACTTATATCGTACCTCTAGTGTTACAGACATGCTACATTCCCTAAATCTACGCAGACTAGATCAACGGCGTATTGACAATAGGTTATCCCTTATGTATAACATGCATAATGATCTTGTTGCTATTGCCATTGAAAATTACCTAGTTCCTCTCTCCCGTCCTGCTCGCCATTGCCATTCCTTAAGCTATAGGTTAATCACAGCAACTACAGACTACTACAAGTTTTCCTTCTTTCCAAGAACAATCTATCATTGGAACCACCTCCCACCTGACATTGTCCATCTCCCTACCATAGAGCAATTCAATACGGCAGTTTGCCATATTGAACATGCCAGTCCCTAGTTGTTCTGCGTAGCTGCTTTTAAACTTTTACCACAACTTATTTTCATTACCTACTTAAATTATACTTCTATCTACTCATATATTTAATTTCTTTGCGGTTTTTGACGCACAACATGTCTATGTCCCCGCGAGAGGTTCGACATTAACGGAAGATAGATATATAGATACAGTAATTTACAAGCAATAATTCTCAGAAATCAGTTGGTTTAAACATATTTTATTTATCAAGATAAACATGACATATAACATCTGTACATATAACATCCATACAATACAACTATCAAGACAAGTGGATTGAATTGAAAGCTACAGGAGCTTATGGTAATTCTCTCCACTACATACTAATTATCATTACGTGGATATGGCAGTTAAAGTTTATTATAGTAGTAAAACTCGACTAAAATTGATTGTGTTGGTTGATACATTTTATAAGAATAACAATGTAACTTAAGTATTTACTTTTAGATTCAGTTAAAGATTAGACGAGCATAGAAGTAAGAGAGATGTAGGAGGAGCGATAATGGCGGTTGAAGTCGGTCAGATAACTAAGATTTCAAGTTCAGTCAAAATGTTTTAATTTCTCTATATATGTGAAAACTGCATGGAAAATATTTTCATTAAAGTCATCTGATAATGATCTATTTCCAAACAGCAGGGTCTTTAAAGAAGCATTACAGTGTACATGAACGGAGTTTATTAGTGGTGCTCTAATTGTATCATAATTTCTGCAATGGAAATAGAAATGTAATGTTGTGTCCCGCTCTCCACAAGTGCATAGCGGTGATGGAATAATATTTTCTGAAAAGAGGTCATCAGCAAGTGAGCTACATTTGGTACGGAGACGGGCATGCAGAATCTGCAATCTCCGCTTACCTGAAAGGTAATATGATGGCACTTTGTTGTCTGGCATAAAGAGGTGTCTTTTAAAGGATGAAAGAGTCGGTGCGTTTCGAAATGATCTTGCACTCTAGTAGTTGAAGGGAGAAGAGCATTATAATATTGTGTTGTTCGTGCTCTTGGTACTCTAACATCGTCATTGTTGCGCAGCCGGTATGTTTCATTGTGAACAGAGGGCGGACATAGTTCAGAAAGATATGGTGGAGTTAGATTTGACTTCATCTTGTAGAAGAGTATGAGTTTATGTTTATGACGCCTGGACTCAAGAGTGTCCGAACCAATCTCATTTAAAAGCTCTTGTATAGAGACTAGTTTTGTAGCATCAGTGACAATACGGGCGGCCTCATATTGAACTTTTTCAAGGATGGTGTTTTGCTCGTGTGCAATTGGCAAATACAACATCACCATACTCTAAGATTGGGCGTATAAAAGAAATGTATATGGTTTCCAAGGAACATCGATCTAGACAAAAGTTGAGCTTTCGAATGATGTTAATACGTCGATATGCCTTTTCCACTATATAGTCAATGCGGGTATCCCATTTCAAATTGCTCGAGAAGAAAAGACCCAGATGTTTGTGGTTGTACACTTCTTTGATTTCTAGCGGGGCTCGAACTCCGGACCTTTCGCACCTGAAGAGAACGCACATTCACTGACCTGTCACGACTTCCACTGAATACATTGTCCAGATAATTCATCGAAATGAAGCTTCATTGTAAATTATTGCTTGGAATGAATCGTTTTGAGAATGGTCGAAGATCTTTACAATTGAATTGCGCCAAAAAGGACTCCCAACAGGGGCATAGCTTGGCATACATATATGTATTCATTACTACTCTAGTGAGTTCAGTGCCACCCCCATACCAATATTAAGCTACGTCAATGCCAAGATACATTGTCAATGCAAAGCTACGCCAATGCCCAGGTACATTGCCAATACAAAGCTACGGCAATGCCAGATACATTGCCAATACAAAGCTACGCCAATGCCCAGATACATTGTCAATGCAAAGCTACGTCAATGCCCAGATACATTGTCAATGCAAAGCTACGCCAATGCCCAGGTACATTGCCAATACAAAGCTACGGCAATGCCAGATACATTGCCAATACAAAGCTACGCCAATGCCCAGGTACATTGTCAATGCAAAGCTACGTCAATGCCCAGATACATTGTCAATACAAAGCTACGCCAATGCTCAGGTACATTGTCTATGCAAAGCTACGCCAATGCCCAGGTACATTGTCAATACAAAGCTACGCCAATGCCCAGGTACATTGTCAATGCAAAGCTACGTCAATGCCCAGATACATTGTCAATACAAAGCTACGCCAATGCCCAGATACATTGTCTATGCAAAGCTACGCCAATGCCCAGGTACTTTGTCAATAAAAAGCTACGCCAATGCCCAGGTACATTGTCAATACAAAGCTACACCAATGCGCAGGTACATTGTCAATGCAAAGCTACACCAATGCCCAGGTACATTGTCAAAACAAAGCTACGTCAATGCCCAGGTACATTGTCAATACAAAGCTACGCCAATGCCCAGATACATTGTCTATGCAAAGCTACGCCAATGCCCAGGTACATTGTCAATAAAAAGCTACACCAATGCGCAGGTACATTGTCAATGCTAAGCTACACCAATGCCCAGGTACATTGTCAATACAAAGCTACGCCAATGCCCAGGTACAATGTCAATGCAAAGCTACGCCAATGCCCAGGTACATTGTCAATGCAAAGCTACGCCAATGCACAGGTACATTGTCAATACAAAGCTACGCCAATGCCCAGGTACATTGCCAATACAAAGCTACGCCAATGCCCAGGTACATTGTCAATACAAAGCTACGTCAATGCCCAGGTACATTGTCAATACAAAGCTACGTCAATGCCCAGGTACATTGTCAATACAAAGCTACGTCAATGCCCAGATACATTGTCAATACAAAGCTACGCCAATGCCCAGGTACATTGTGAATACAAAGCTACGCCAATGCCCATATACATTGCCAATACAAAGCTACGCCAATGGCCAGATACATTGTCAATGCAAAGCTACGCCAATGCCCAGATACATTGTCAATACAAAGCTACGCCAATGCCCAGGTACATTGTCAATGCAAAGCTACGCCAATACCCAGGTACATTGTAGTAAATAGGCCGAAACATTTCCATATCAATAGACACATATCATGTGGATTTAAGCGTATTGGCCAAGGTCATCACCATGGCGGTCCTGGCGGGGTTCGAACTCCGAGTTTCACAACCTCTCCATTACGATGCGGGTACCGTATCCATTTCACCACTGTGATATATATATATATATATATATATATAATAGAAATGGAATTTTACTGGCAATCTAGGGTTCGAGCCCCGCTCAGACCTTGTCTCATGTATATGAACACATTGGCAGTTTCTAACGGAGGTTGGTGCACCAATTACTGGTTATCTGCTGGAACCTGTAAAGGTTAGGTGTTGTTAGATAAAATGTTCGACGCTCAAATGGGCAACCGGCAGCGAAGATAAATAAATGTAAACAAACAAAAGTAAAACCGTGTTATTACTATAGATAAGAGAAAGGTTACTTTACCGGCAATCTGGACGATGTAACAGACAAACCGTGTTATTGCAATAGATAAGAGAAAGGGTACTTTACCGGCAATCTGGACGATCTAACCGACACACCGTGTTATTGCAATAGATAAGAGAAAGGGTACTTTACCGGCAATCTGGACGATCTAACCGACAAACCGTGTTATTGCAATAGATAAGAGAAAGGGTACTTTACCGGCAATCTGGACGATCTAACCGACAAACCGTGTTATTGCAATAGATAAGAGAAAGAGTACTTTACCAGCAATCTGGACGATCTAACCGACAAACCGTGTTATTGCAATAGATAAGAGAAAGGGTACTTTACCGGCAATCTGGACGATCTAACCGACGCACCGTATTGTTACCGTGCCAGTATGCCCACGTTGATATCTTCCACAGCGGTTCATACAGATAGAACGTGTCTTCACTCCACCCGAGGATAATCCCCGTCAGAGTACTGCCACTCCGCATGTAGCTATTCAGAAGTACATCATAATACGTCACTGACATATTAACATGCCCTAATACATGCGTACATCACTGTGAAATACACAGTAGAGTAAACACATTAGTATTTCATAGGAATACACAGTAGAGTAAATACGGTAGTATTTCATAGAAATACACAGTAGAGTAAATACGGTAGTGTTTCATAGACATACACAGTAGAGTAAATACAGTACTATTTCATAGAAATACACAGTAGAGGAAATACGGTAGTATTTCATAGAAATAGACAGTAGAGTAAATACGGTAGTGTTTCATAGAAATACACAGTAAAATAAATACGGTAGTATTTCATAGAAATACACAGTAGAGTAAATACAGTAGTACTTCATAGAAATACATAGTAGAGTAAATACGGTAGTGTTTCATAGAAATACACAGTAGAGTAAATACGGTAGTATTTCATAGAAATACACAGTAGAGTAAATACGGTAGTATTTCATAGAAATACACAGTAGAGTAAATACGGTAGTATTTCATAGAAATACACAGTAGAGTAAATACGGTAGTGTTTCATAGAAATACACAGTAGAGTAAATACGGTATGTTTTCATAGAAATACACAGTAGAGTAAATACGATAGTACTTCATAGAAATACACAGTAGAGTAAATACAGTACACTGTAGAGTAAATACGATAGTACTTCATAGAAATACACAGTAGAGTAAATACGATAGTACTTCATAGAAATACACAGTAGAGTAAATACGGTAGTACTTCATAGAAATACACAGTAGAGTAAATACGGTAGATAGAAATACACAGTCGAGTAAATACGGTAGTATTTCATAGAAATACACTGTAGAGTAAATACGGTAGATAGAAATACAAAGCATAGTAAATACGGTAGTACTTCATAGAAATACACAGTAGAGTAAATACGGTAGTATTTCATAGAAATACAAAGTAGAGTAAATACGGTAGTACTTCATAGAAATACACAGTAGATTAAATACGGTAGATAGAAATACACAGTAGAGTAAATACGATAGTACTTCATAGAGATACACAGTAGAGTAAATACGGTAGTATTTCATAGAAATACACTGTAGAGTAAATACGGTTGATAGAAATACACAGTATAGTAAATACGGTAGTATTTCATAGAAATACACAGTAGAGTAAATACGATAGTACTTCATAGAAATACACAGTAGAGTAAATACGATAGTACTTCATAGAAATACACAGTAGAGTAAATACGGTAGTACTTCATAGAAATACACAGTAGAGTAAATACGGTTGATAGAAATACACAGTATAGTAAATACTGTAGTATTTCATAGAAGTACACAGTAGAGTAAATACGGTAGTATTTCATTGAAATACACAGTAGAGTAAATACGGTAGTATTTCATAGAAATACACAGTAGAGTAAATACGGTAGTACTTCATAGAAATACACAGTAGAGTAAATACGGTAGTACTTTATAGAAATACACAGTAGAGTAAATACGGTAGTACTTCAAAGAAATACACAGTAGAGTAAATACGGTTGATAGAAATACACAGTATAGTAAATACTGTAGTATTTCATAGAAGTACACAGTAGAGTAAATACGGTAGTATTTCATTGAAATACACAGTAGAGTAAATACGGTAGTATTTCATAGAAATACACAGTAGAGTAAATACGGTAGTGCTTCATAGAAATACACAGTAGAGTAAATAGGGTAGATAGAAATAAACAGTTAAGTAAATACGGTAGATAGAAATACACAGTAGAGTAAATACGGTAGTACTTCATAGAAATAAACATTAGAGTAAATACGGTAGTATTTCATAGAAATACACAGTAGATTAAATACGGTAGTACTTCATAGAAATACACAGTAGAGTAAATACGGTAGATAGAAATACACAGTATAGTAAATACTGTAGATAGAAATACACAATAGAGTAAATACGTTAGATAGAAATACACAGTAGAGTAAATAGGGTAGATAGAAATACACAGTAGAGTAAATACGGTAGTACTTCACTGAATTACACCATGGAACAGTTCACATGAGTTTGAAGAGTCAATAATTAATTTAAATAGACTTATTTTTGAAATACAGATATCCAACAGTACTCTACAGTAGATCTACTGTAGAAAATCGATTATTTTTACGAAATTTCAAACTCCTGCAAATAATTGAAAGGACTATATATATCACCCCGGACATAATCCGCCCCCGGACATGATCCACCACCGGACATAATCCACACCCGGACATAATCCAAAACGGACATAATCCGCACCTGGATATAATCCAGCCTCGGACATAATCCACACCCGGACATAATCCACCACCGGATATAATCCACACCCGGACATGATCAAGCCTCTGACATAATCCACACCCGAACATAATCATATAATCCACACCCGGAAATAATCCACCCGGACATAATCCACCCCCGACATAATCCACACCCGGACATAATCCAGCCTCGGACATAATCCACCCCGGACATAATCCACACCCGGACATAATCCACCAGAAATAATCAACGCCGGACATAATCCACCACCGGACATAATCCACACCGGACATAATCCACCAGACATCATCAACCCCGGACATAATCCACCACCGGACATGATCGACCACCGGACATAATCCACCCCGGACATAATTCAGCCTCCGACATAATCCACCCCGGACATAATTCACCCCGGACATAATCCACCCCGGACATGATCCACCCTATGTCCGTGTGGTTATGTCCGTTTGATTATGTCCGCGTGATTATGTCCGTGGTATTATGTCCGCGGGGTTATGTCCGCGGGGTTATGTCCGGGGGGTTATGTCCGGGGGGTTATGTCCGCGATGATTATGTCCGCGGGGATTATGTCTACGTGATTACATCCGCGTGATTATATCTGCGTGATTATATCCGCGTGATTATGTCCGCGGGGTTATGTCATGGGGGTTATGTCCGTGTGATTATGTCCGTGTTATTATGTCCGCTGGGCTATGTCCGTGTGATTATGTCCGCAGTGTTATGTCCGGGGGGTTATGTCCGTGTGATTATGTCCGCGGGGTTATGTTCGCGGGGTTTTGTCCGGGGGGTTATGTCCGGGGGTTATGTCCGGGGGAATATATCCACGTGATTATATCCGCGTGATATTGTCCGCGGGGATATGTCCGTGTGATTATGTCCGCGGGGTTATGTCCGCGGGATTATATCCACGTGATTATATCCGCGTGATTATGTCGGCGGGGATTATGTCCGCGGGGATTATGTCCGCGGGGATTATGTCCGTATCCCAGATTATTTAACATCAACCTCTGACCTTGCCGACAAATGGACTGATCGTTTACCTGCTGGCTTTCCAGGCACCTCTTTGACACTGTTGGTGTTGTTCTCTGCAATGAAGGACACAATGTTAACAAGATAATCTGTAAATAAGTACGTCTGGAATGTTCTACTATACTGCAGTTCTATACATGGTGTTACTGACATGTTCTACTATACTGACGTTCTATACATGACGTTACTGGAATGTTCTACTCTACTGATGTTCTATACGTGGCGTTACTGGAATGTTCTACTATACTGACGTTCTATACATGGCGTTACTGGAATGTTCTACTATACTGAAGTTCTATACGTGACGTTACTGACATGTTCTACTATACTGACGTTTTATACATGGCGTTACTGGAATGTTCTACTATACTGCAGTTCTATACATGACGTTACTGACATGATCTACTATACTGAAGTTCTATACGTGGCGTTACTGGAATGTTCTACTATACTGCAGTTCTATACATGGCTTTACTGGAATGTTCTACTATACTGCAGTTCTATACATGACGTTACTGACATGTTCTACTATACTGAAGTTCTATACGTGACGTTACTGGAATGTTCTACTATACTGCAGTTCAATACATGGCGTTACTGGAATGTTCTACTATACTGCAGTTCAATACATGGCGTTACTGGAATGTTCTACTATACTGCAGTTATATACCTGTCGTTACTGACATGTTCAACTATACTGAAGTTCTATACATGGCGATACTGGAATGTTCTACTATACTGACGTTCTATACGTGACATTACTGGAATGTTCTACTATACTGAAGTTCTATGCATGGCGTTACTGAAATGTTCTACTATACTGCAGTTCTATACATCGCGTTACTGACATGTTCTACTATACTGAAGTTCTATATGTGGCGCTACTGGAATGTTCTACTATACTGAAGTTATATACGTGGCGTTACTGGTATGTTCTACTATACTGAAGTTCTATACGTGACGTTACTGGAATGTACTACTATACTGAAGTTCTATACGTGGCGTTACTTGAATGTTCTACTATACTGAAGTTTTATACGTGGCGTTACTGGAATGTTCTACTATACTGCAGTTCTATACGTGACGTTACTGGAATGTTCTACTATACTGAAGTTCTATACCTGAAGTTACTGGAATGTTCTACTATACTGAAGTTCTATACGTGGCGTTACTGGAATGTTCTACTATACTGAATTTCTATACGTGGCGTTACTTGAATGTTCTACTATACTGAAGTTCTATACGTGGCGTTACTGGAATGTTCTACTATACTGCAGTTCTATACGTGACGTTACTGGAATGTTCTACTATGCTGAAGTTCTATACCTGGCGTTACTGGAATGTTCTACTATACTGAATTTCTATACGTGACGTTACTGGAATGTTCTACTCTACTAAAGTTATATACGTGACGTTACTGGAATGTTCTACTATACTGAAGTTCTATACGTTGCGTTACTGTAGATTGGAGGGATGAAGTGCGGGTATGAACTATATTGGCCACGCTATTTTTAAACACGCCCACTGTAGTTCATATCCCGATGAAAACTATTAACCCGCGATACATTAATTATTCATTTTAATGCCACCATGAAAACATATCACGCATTTTAAATGTACAAATAAAATGCTAGAAATGCGACATAGAGTGTGCCGGACCTGGTAATTATGTTATCATTGGAACAGCATTCATAGCAAGAAACGCTGCCCAACACCGCGAATGCCCATATCCGTAACTGCGAGTGCGCATGTCAGCTGCATATCATTAGTTAGGAAATGCATACGTTAATCGAAGGAAATGCAACAGCGAAATATATCCACAAACAGTGGACGACCTACAGTCCCGACCTACAGTCTGAATGTGAGGACCTATGGATAAAATTAGACCTTGTAGGAAACAAGTCTCTTGTTATTGGAGCTTATTACAAACCTCATGAGCTTGATATAGACAGTTTCAATCAAGTCTGTAAGTCTATTGAAAAGGTTAATAAACGTTTCTCCAACATCTGGGGACCTAAATCTACCAAAGATGGACTGGGACACTACCAGCCCATCCACCGACTGCAAACACCCATCCTTCTATAGGCAGGTCATTGAAACGTTTAATGATACAAACCTCACCCAAATGGTTAACCTCCATACCCATGAAAACAACATCCTGGATTTATTCCTTACAACTAACCCCAGTTTAGTAAAACAGGTCAATATTATACCTGGCATCAGTGATCATAATGTAGTCGAAATAAAAGTCAACACATCCGCAAGGATATGTTATCAAAAGCCTCGCAGGATTCCACTCTATAAGAAAGCAAACTGGCAGGCCATTAAACAGTCATTATGTGACTATCACAAGGTTATGACCAACGAATGTAAATATACAGCACTAAACACTGAAGAGCTATGGGAACATTTCTCTCATGCTCTAAACACCCTTACAGATAAATGGATTCCATCCAAACAGTCATCGTTAAGAGATCACCTACCCTGGGTCAATCAGAGTGTTAAGCGAATGATTAGAAGGCGAAATAGGGCCTTTAAAAATACTAGGAAGTCAAGTACGCCTTCAAATCGCAAGAAATTCCTGGATCTAAAACATTTAGTGCGGGAAAAGGTCGAAGAAGCTTATCATCAATACCTAGAAAACATCCTAAATCTAAACTGTGCTGATGCCTCCCATCCTTACAGACCAAACACCAAGAAACTTTATTCCATCCTTAAGCATTCCAAGCCAAGATTCCAAATCAATGCCACCCCTAAAGCATGAACACACACTCCATCATGAAGAAGCTGCTAAAGCCACAGCACTGAACAAACAGTTTCAGTCTGTATTCAGCTCCACATCCCCACAAAGACTTACCACCATTTGTAAAATGAAAATTCAGGACACAAATGGAAACCTGAATGGTCAATCCACGCCAAACATGAATGAGATTACAGTAAGCTCAAATGGCATAGAGAAACTTCTCAATAACCTGAACACCCACAAGACTAGTGGTCCTGACCAAATTAAGCCAATCATACTCAAAACCCTGTCTAAAGAACGCTCACATATCCTTGAAGTCTTATTCCAAATATCCCTCAACGAAGGATCACTGTCTGCCCAGTGGAAGTCAGCAAATGTTGCTCCCATTTACAAAAAAAGGGACAAGTCAAACCCCGCCAACTATAGGCCTATCTCACTGACATGTGTTCTATGCAAGGTACTAGACCATATAGTTTCCTCCTCGATAGTAAAACACTTCACTAACCACAGTATTCTGTACCATTTGCAGCATGGTTTTAGCGAAAAACGGTCATGCGTGACCCAACTAGTAATGCTAGTCACTGACTTGGTTACCTCTGTCTACAACAAGCATCAGGTAGATCTCATCCTATTAGACTTCAGTAAGGCTTTCGATAAGGTCAATCACGCGAAAGTACTACTAAAATGCATGATTATGGAGTCAGAGGTCAAACATTAAGGTGGGTTAAGAGTTTTCTAGATAATAGACTCCAGTCAGTTGTCCTTAATGGTATTAGTTCAGAGGCCATTCCGGTGTCCTCTGGAGTCACACAGGGATCCGTACTTGGACCCGTGCTTTTCCTAGCCTACAGAAACGACCTCCCACAAAACATCAGTTCCAAAGTCCGCATCTTTGCAGATGATACTGCAGTCTATCTATCACTGACATCTGCAAATGAATCGGTCACACTCCAAAACGATCTTAAGAGATTAAAGTTATCCACGTCACCAGAAGGAAACATCCTATTCCCAGCAAATATAAACTCCATGGAGTCCTACTTGAGTCGGTCACCTCAGCCAAATACCTTGGCGTGGATATCTCAAATAACCTGTCGTGGGACACCTACATAAAAAGGTCAACAAAGAAAGCAAACCAAACATTAGGATTTCCCATGGCTTACCAGACACTAGTGAGACCCCAACTTGAATATGGCTCCGAGATCTGGTCGCCCCATACCCAAACATTGATATACCAAATTGAAGGTGTCCAGTGAAGAGCAGCCCGTTGGATAAAGGCTGACTTCTATCGTACCTCTAGTGTTACAGACATGCTACATTCCCTAAATCTACGCAGACTAGATCAACGGCGTATTGACAATAGGTTATCCCTTATGTATAACATGCATAATGATCTTGTTGCTATTGCCATTGAAAATTACCTAGTTCCTCTCTCCCGTCCTGCTCGCCATTGCCATTCCTTAAGCTATATGTTAATCACAGCAACTACAGACTACTACAAATTTTCCTTCTTTCCAAGAACAATCTATCATTGGAACCACCTCCCACCTGACATTGTCCATCTCCCTACCATAGAGCAATTCAATACGGCAGTTTGCCATATTGAACATGCCAGTCCCTAGTTGTTCTGCGTAGCTGCTTTTAAACTTTTACCACAACTTATTTTCATTACCTACTTAAATTATACTTCTAACTACTCATATATTTAATTTCTTTGCGGTTTTTGAGGCACAACATGTCTACGTCCCCGCGAGAGGTTCGACATTAACGGAAGATAGATATATAGATACAGTAATTTACAAGCAATAATTCTCAGAAATCAGTTGGTTTAAACATACTTTATTTATCAAGATAAACATGACATATAACATCTGTACATATAACATACATACAATACAACTATCAAGACAAGTGGATTGAATTGAAAGCTACAGGAGCTTATGGTAATTATCTCCACTACATACTAATTATCATTACGTAGATATGGCAGTTAAAGTTTATTATAGTAGTAAAACTCGACTAAAATTGATTATGTTGGTTGATACATTTTATAAGAATAATAATGTAACTTAAGTATTTACTTTTGGATTCAGTTAAAGATTAGACGAGCATAGAAGTAAGAGAGATGTAGGAGGAGCGATAATGGCGGTTGAAGTCGGTCAGATAACTAAGATTTCAAGTTCAGTCAAAATGTTTTAATTTCTCTATATATGTGAAAACTGTCGTACTATTGGTGTACATTTGTATTTGTAACACGTTATATATACTCGTACTATTGGTGTACATTTGTAAAACGTTATATATACTCGTACTATTGGTGTACATTTGTATTTGTAACACGTTATATATACTCGTACTATTGGTGTACATTTGTAACACGTTATATATACTCGTACTATTGGTGTACATTTGTATTTGTAACACGTTATATATACTCGTACTATTGGTGTACATTTGTATTTGTAACACGTTATATATACTCGTACTATTGGTGTACATTTGTATTTGTAACACGTTATATATACTCGTACTATTGGTGTACATTTGTAACACGTTATATATACTCGTACTATTGGTGTACATTTGTATTTGTAACACGTTATATATACTCGTACTATTGGTGTACATTTGTATTTGTAACACGTTATATATACTCGTACTATTGGTGTACATTTGTATTTGTAACACGTTATATATACTCGTACTATTGGTGTACATTTGTATTTGTAACACGTTATATATACTCGTACTATTGGTGTACATTTGTATTTGTAACACGTTATATATACTCGTACTATTGGTGTACATTTGTATTTGTAACACGTTATATATACTCGTACTATTGGTGTACATTTGTATTTGTAACACGTTATATATACTCGTACTATTGGTGTACATTTGTATTTGTAACACGTTATATATACTCGTACTATTGGTGTACATTTGTATTTGTAACACGTTATATATACTCGTACTATTGGTGTACATTTGTATTTGTAACACGTTATATATACTCGTACTATTGGTGTACATTTGTATTTGTAACACGTTATATATACTCGTACTATTGGTGTACATTTGTATTTGTAACACGTTATATATACTCGTACTATTGGTGTAAATATGTAACACGTTATATATACTCGTACTATTGGTGTACATTTGTATTTGTAACACGTTATATATACTCGTACTATTGGTGTACATTTGAATTTGTAACACGTTATATATACTCGTACTATTGGTGTACATTTGTATTTGTAACACGTTATATATACTCGTACTATTGGTGTACATTTGTATTTGTAACACGTTATATATACTCGTACTATTGGTGTACATTTGTATTTGTAGCACGTTATATATACTCGTACTATTGGTGTACATTTGTATTTGTAACAGGTTATATATACTCGTACTATTGGTGTACATTGTATTTGTAACACATTATATATACTCGTACTATTGGTGTACATTTGTATTTGTAGCAGGTTATATATACTCGTACTATTGGTGTACATTTGTAACACGTTATATATACTCGTACTATTGGTGTACATTTGTATTTGTAACACGTTATATACACTCGTACTATTGGTGTACATTTGCAACACGTTATATATACTCGTACTGTTGGTGTACATTTGTAACACGTTATATATACTCGTACTATTGGTGTACATTTGTATTTGTAACACGTTATATACACTCGTACTATTGGTGTACATTAGTGTTTGTAACACTTTATATACACTCGTACTATTGGTGTACATTTGTATTTGTAACACGTTATATATACTCGTACTATTGGTGTACATTTGTATTTGTAACACGTTATATATACTCGTACTATTGGTGTACATTTGTATTTGTAACACGTTATATATACTCGTACTATTGGTGTACATTAGTATTTGTAACACGTTATATATACTCGTACTATTGGTGTACATTTGTATTTGTAACACGTTATATATATTCGTACTATTGGTGTACATTTGTAACACGTTATAGATATTCGTACTATTGTTGTACATTTGTATTTGTAACACGTTATATATACTCGTACTATTGGTGTACATTTGTATTTAACACGTTATATATACTCGTACTATTGGTGTACATTTGTATTTGTAACACGTTATATATACTCGTACTATTGGTGTACATTTGTATTTGTAACACGTTATATATACTCGTACTATTGGTGTACATTTGTAACACGTTATATATACTCGTACTATTGGTGTGCATTTGTATTTGTAACACGTTATATATACTCGTACTATTGGTGTACATTTGTATTTGTAGCAAGTTATATATACTCGTACTATTGGTGTACATTTGTATTTGTAACAGGTTATATATACTCGTACTATTGGTGTACATTGTATTTGTAACACATTATATATACTCGTACTATTGGTGTACATTTGTATTTGTAGCAGGTTATATATACTCGTACTATTGGTGTACATTTGTAACACGTTATATATACTCGTACTATTGGTGTACATTTGTATTTGTAACACGTTATATACACTCGTACTATTGGTGTATATTTGCAACACGTTATATATACTCGTACTATTGGTGTACATTTGTAACACGTTATATATACTCGTACTATTGGTGTACATTTGTATTTGTAACACGTTATATACACTCGTACTATTGGTGTACATTAGTGTTTGTAACACTTTATATACACTCGTACTATTAGTGTACATTTGTATTTGTAACACGTTATATATACTCGTACTATTGGTGTACATTTGTATTTGTAACACGTTATATATACTCGTACTATTGGTGTACATTTGTATTTGTAACACGTTATATATACTCGTACTATTGGTGTACATTTGTATTTGTAACACGTTATATATACTCGTACTATTGGTGTACATTTGTAACACGTTATAATATCGTACTATTGTGTACATTTGTATTTGTAACACGTTATATATACTCGTACTATTGGTGTACATTTGTATTTGTAACACGTTATATATACTCGTACTATTGGTGTACATTTGTATTTGTAACAGGTTATATATACTCGTACTATTGGTGTAAATTTGTAACACGTTATATATACTCGTACTATTGGTGTACATTTGTATTTGTAACACGTTATATATACTCGTACTATTGGTGTACATTTGTATTTGTAACACGTTATATATACTCGTACTATTGGTGTACATTTGTATTTGTAACACGTTATATATACTCGTACTATTGGTGTACATTTGTATTTGTAACACGTTATATATACTCGTACTATTGGTGTACATTTGTATTTGTAACACGTTATATATACTCGTACTATTGGTGTACATTTGTATTTGTAACACGTTATATATACTCGTACTATTGGTGTACATTTGTATTTGTAACACGTTATATATACTCGTACTATTGGTGTACATTTGTATTTGTAACACGTTATATATACTCGTACTATTGGTGTACATTTGTATTTGTAACACGTTATATATACTCGTACTATTGGTGTACATTTGTATTTGTAACACGTTATATATACTCGTACTATTGGTGTACATTTGTATTTGTAACACGTTATATATACTCGTACTATTGGTGTACATTTGTATTTGTAACACGTTATATATACTCGTACTATTGGTGTACATTTGTATTTGTAACACGTTATATATACTCGTACTATTGGTGTACATTTGTATTTAACACGTTATATATACTCGTACTATTGGTGTAATTTGTAACACGTTATATATACTCGTACTATTGGTGTACATTTGTATTTGTAACACGTTATATATACTCGTACTATTGGTGTACATTTGTATTTGTAACACGTTATATATACTCGTACTATTGGTGTACATTTGTATTTGTAACACGTTATATATACTCGTACTATTGGTGTACATTTGTATTTGTAACACGTTATATATACTCGTACTATTGGTGTACATTTGTATTTGTAACACGTTATATATACTCGTACTATTGGTGTACATTTGTATTTGTAACACGTTATATATACTCGTACTATTGGTGTACATTTGTATTTGTAACACGTTATATATACTCGTACTATTGGTGTACATTTGTATTTGTAACACGTTATATATACTCGTACTATTGGTGTACATTTGTATTTGTAACACGTTATATATACTCGTACTATTGGTGTACATTTGTATTTGTAACACGTTATATATACTCGTACTATTGGTGTACATTTGTATTAACACGTTATATATACTCGATATTGGTGTAATTGTAACACGTTATATATACTCGTACTATTGGTGTACATTTGTATTTGTAACACGTTATATATACTCGTACTATTGGTGTACATTTGTATTTGTAACACGTTATATATACTCGTACTATTGGTGTACATTTGTATTTGTAACACGTTATATATACTCGTACTATTGGTGTACATTTGTATTTGTAACACGTTATATATACTCGTACTATTGGTGTACATTTGTATTTGTAACACGTTATATATACTCGTACTATTGGTGTACATTTGTATTTGTAGCACGTTATATATACTCGTACTATTGGTGTACATTTGTATTTGTAACACGTTATATATACTCGTACTATTGGTGTACATTGTATTTGTAACACGTTATATATACTCGTACTATTGGTGTACATTTGTATTTGTAGCAGGTTATATATACTCGTACTATTGGTGTACATTTGTAACACGTTATATATACTCGTACTATTGGTGTACATTTGTATTTGTAACACGTTATATACACTCGTACTATTGGTGTACATTTGCAACACGTTATATATACTCGTACTATTGGTGTACATTTGTAACACGTTATATATACTCGTACTATTGGTGTACATTTGTATTTGTAACACGTTATATACACTCGTACTATTGGTGTACATTAGTGTTTGTAACACTTTATATACACTCGTACTATTGGTGTACATTTGTATTTGTAACACGTTATATATACTCGTACTATTGGTGTACATTTGTATTTGTAACACGTTATATATACTCGTACTATTGGTGTACATTTGTATTTGTAACACGTTATATATACTCGTACTATTGGTGTAATTTGTAACACGTTATATATACTCGTACTATTGGTGTACATTTGTATTTGTAACACGTTATATATACTCGTACTATTGGTGTACATTTGTATTTGTAACACGTTATATATACTCGTACTATTGGTGTACATTTGTATTTGTAACACGTTATATATACTCGTACTATTGGTGTACATTTGTATTTGTAACACGTTATATATACTCGTACTATTGGTGTACATTTGTATTTGTAACACGTTATATATACTCGTACTATTGGTGTACATTTGTATTTGTAACACGTTATATATACTCGTACTATTGGTGTACATTTGTATTTGTAACACGTTATATATACTCGTACTATTGGTGTACATTTGTATTTGTAACACGTTATATATACTCGTACTATTGGTGTACATTTGTATTTGTAACACGTTATATATACTCGTACTATTGGTGTACATTTGTATTTGTAACACGTTATATATACTCGTACTATTGGTGTACATTTGTATTTGAACACGTTATATATACTCGTACTATTGGTGTAAATTTGTAACACGTTATATATACTCGTACTATTGGTGTACATTTGTATTTGTAACAGTTATATATACTCGTACTATTGGTGTACATTTGTATTTGTAACACGTTATATATACTCGTACTATTGGTGTACATTTGTATTTGTAACACGTTATATATACTCGTACTATTGGTGTACATTTGTATTTGTAACACGTTATATATACTCGTACTATTGGTGTACATTTGTATTTGTAACACGTTATATATACTCGTACTATTGGTGTACATTTGTATTTGTAGCACGTTATATATACTCGTACTATTGGTGTACATTTGTATTTGTAACAGGTTATATATACTCGTACTATTGGTGTACATTGTATTTGTAACACATTATATATACTCGTACTATTGGTGTACATTTGTATTTGTAGCAGGTTATATATACTCGTACTATTGGTGTACATTTGTAACACGTTATATATACTCGTACTATTGGTGTACATTTGTATTTGTAACACGTTATATACACTCGTACTATTGGTGTACATTTGTAACACGTTATATATACTCGTACTATTGGTGTACATTTGTAACACGTTATATATACTCGTACTATTGGTGTACATTTGTATTTGTAACACGTTATATACACTCGTACTATTGGTGTACATTAGTGTTTGTAACACTTTATATACACTCGTACTATTGGTGTACATTTGTATTTGTAACACGTTATATATACTCGTACTATTGGTGTACATTTGTATTTGTAACACGTTATATATACGTACTATTGGTGTACATTTGTATTTGTAACACGTTATATATACTCGTACTATTGGTGTAATTTGTAACACGTTATATATACTCGTACTATTGGTGTACATTTGTATTTGTAACACGTTATATATACTCGTACTATTGGTGTACATTTGTATTTGTAACACGTTATATATACTCGTACTATTGGTGTACATTTGTATTTGTAACACGTTATATATACTCGTACTATTGGTGTACATTTGTATTTGTAACACGTTATATATACTCGTACTATTGGTGTACATTTGTATTTGTAACACGTTATATATACTCGTACTATTGGTGTACATTTGTATTTGTAACACGTTATATATACTCGTACTATTGGTGTACATTTGTATTTGTAACACGTTATATATACTCGTACTATTGGTGTACATTTGTATTTGTAACACGTTATATATACTCGTACTATTGGTGTACATTTGTATTTGTAACACGTTATATATACTCGTACTATTGGTGTACATTTGTATTTGTAACACGTTATATATACTCGTACTATTGGTGTACATTTGTATTTGTAACACGTTATATATACTCGTACTATTGGTGTACATTTGTATTTGTAACACGTTATATATACTCGTACTATTGGTGTACATTTGTATTTGAACACGTTATATATACTCGTACTATTGGTGTAAATTTGTAACACGTTATATATACTCGTACTATTGGTGTACATTTGTATTTGTAACACGTTATATATACTCGTACTATTGGTGTACATTTGTATTTGTAACACGTTATATATACTCGTACTATTGGTGTACATTTGTATTTGTAACACGTTATATATACTCGTACTATTGGTGTACATTTGTAACACGTTATATATACTCGTACTATTGGTGTACATTTGTATTTGTAACACGTTATATATACTCGTACTATTGGTGTACATTTGTAACACGTTATATATACTCGTACTATTGGTGTACATTTGTAACACGTTATATATACTCGTACTATTGGTGTACATTTGTATTTGTAGCACGTTATATATACTCGTACTATTGGTGTACATTTGTAACACGTTATATATACTCGTACTATTGGTGTACATTTGTAACACGTTATATATACTCGTACTATTGGTGTACATTTGTATTTGTAGCACGTTATATATACTCGTACTATTGGTGTACATTTGTAACACGTTATATATACTCGTACTATTGGTGTA
>CM026386.1:93233618-93275642 GCA_014843695.1 Archivesica marissinica
GTGTGCGGTGCGTGCGTGCGTGCGTGCGTGCGTGCGTGCGTGCGTGCGTGCGTGCGTGCGTGCTTGCGTGCGTGCGTGCGTGCGTGCGTGCGTGCGTGCGTGCGTGCGTGCGTGCGTGCGTGCGTGCGTGCGTGCGTGCGTGCGGGCGTGCGTGCGTGCGTGCGTGCGTGCGTGCGTGCGTGCGTGCGTGCGTGCGTGCGTGCGTGCGTGCGTGCGTGCGTGCGTTTGTGTGCGGCGTTTGTGTGAGTTTGTGTGAGTTTGTGTGCTGCGTTTGTATGCGTTTGTGTGTGTTTGTGTGTGTCTCTCTCTCCCCCTCCCTCTCTCTCCCCCCTCCCCCTCTCTCTCCCTCCCCCATATCTCCCTCTCTCTCTCCCCTATCTCCATCTCTCTCTCTTTATCACTCCCCCCTCCTCCTCCCTCTCTATCTCCCTCTATCTCCCTCTCTCTCTTTCTCTCTCCCCCCTTCTCTCCCCCTCTTTCCTTTCTCTTCCCCCTCTCTCTCTCCCCCTCTCTTCCCTCTCTCTCCCCTCTCTCCTCTCCCTCTATTCTCTCTCTCCCTCTCTCTCCCTCTCTCTCTCCCTCTCTCCTCCCCTCTCTCCCCTCTCTCCCCCTCTCTCCCCCTCTCTCCCCCTCTCTCCCCTCTCCTCTCTCTCTCCCCTCTCTCTCTCTCTCTCTCTCTCTCTCTCGCTCTCTCTCCCTCTCTCCCCTCTCTCTCTCTTATCTCTCTCCTCTCCTCTCGCTCCCCCTCGCTCTCTCTCCTCTCTCTCTCTCTCTCTCTCTCCTCTCTCTTCTCTCTCCCCCTCTCTCTTTCTCTCTCCCCCTCTCTCTCTCCTCTCTCTCTCTCTCTTCCCCTCTCTCTCCCTCTCTTCCTCTATCTCCTCCCTATCTTCTCCCTCTCTCTCCCTCTCTTCTTCCCCCTCTCTCCCCCTCTCTCCCCTCTCTCTCCCCTCTATCCCCCTCTCTATCCCTCTCTCTCCTCCTCTCTCCTCCCCTCTCTATCCACCCTCTCTCCCCCTCTCTCTCCCCCCTCTCTCTCTCCCTATCTCCCTCTCTCTCCCTCTCTCTCTCCCCTCTCTCCCCCTCTCTCCCCCTCTCTCTCCCTCTCCCCCTCTCTCCCTCTCCCCCGCTCTCTCCCTCTCCCCTATCTCCCCCTCTCTCCCTCTCCCCCTCTCTCTCCCTATCCCCCCTCTGTCTCCCTCTCTTCTCTCTCGCCCCCTTCTCTCCCCCCTCTCTCTTTCTCTCTCCCCCTCTCTCTCCCTCCCCCTCTCTTTCCCCATCTCTCCCCCTCTCTCTCCCCTCTCTCTCTCCTCTCTCCCCACATCTCTTTCTATCTCTCCCCCCTCTCACCCCCCACTCTCTCTCCCTCACCTGTATGTTGAAATCCCACTGCGTTGTCGAATTATTTCATATAAGGATACATTGCAGCTGACTTGCAGTAGGTCGGTGGTTCTATTCGGGTGCCTGTCCATGTCTGTAATACTGCTGGACGGGACATCCGGGGTCTTCCTCCATCAATACTAGCTGGAGAGTTGCCACATAACCTAGACTGTTGGTGTCACTTTAAACCTTGGTAACACACTGGACTGGTAATCCAGGGGTCGCAGGTTCGATCCCCCGTCTGACCCTAAACAAATTAATAGTCTTTCAGATGGGACATTAAACCGAGGTCTCATGTCGGTGCATTCGTGCACGTAAAAGAACCAGAGGAGACTCTGGAATGGGTCTCTCTCTGTATCATTGCACTATCCTCCAAAAATCTAAAATGACTAATCTCTTCACGAGGCGTCCCTAATATGGGTAACTGGTAGCGATGATAAATAAACGTAAAACACACACTTTAAACCCCAAAAACAAACAAAGACAACTATTTCGGTTTATATTTTCACAGGACCATCTTGGAACCAGATCTCCAACTGTATCAAGGACAAAGGCATACCAATCGTGTGTGTGCAACGGTTTGCACCCAGGAAATGCAAAAACGCTATACACAGAGTTACTAAAGTGCTACGACTTACGACTGACTTGCTGGGAGATTTACTTAAGGAACGGAATAACCTAAAAGTTATTCACCTATTCAGAGATCCTAGGGCTATAGTGAACTCACGAATTCACACTGCGTGGTACCCAGCAAAGCAGGATAGGAACATCATTGCTGATGCGCAATCTCTCTGTAATAAGATGTTATACGATGCCATAGAAGGGAAAAAACAGCTTAATCTTTACCCTGACAGATTTAAGTTTATATATTATGAAGATTTGAATGAAAATCCTTTACAGAAAGTTAGTGCATTATATAAATATTTAGGAATGTCTTTGGATGAGAGGAAATATTCTAAAGTTAAAAATTTGTCTGTATTTAATAACACAAATGTTAAAAATGACCGCATGAACAATACAGCATATTGGTGGAGAAGGTCAATGAGTTGGCACCTTGTTCAGAAGATAGACGATATCTGTAAAGACGTTTATAAAGAACTGGGATATGCATCAATCGCAAATGAAGCGGCATTTAGAAACTTGTCTGTGAGGAGTGTGGAGATGCCAAAGGAATATTTACTTGTTTGAGCATACCTCGATGGAATTCAACGTAATTATTTGGAACTTGGATACTAGTCTCTGACGATGGTAGAGATTACTTGTTTGTTGATACGACAGTAGAATAATTCCAGTCAATTGCTTGGAACTACACTACACTATACATGTGAATCTCTCATAAAGGCCGACACAGATCATTTGTACCAGTATATGTTTGAATTTCAAATAAATATTTGGATCTAGGACATTTATATTTACTAATGAGTGTTTGTTTATTATACCCTATTTAAAGGGCAAGCCATTTCTGACTTAAGAGACACCTCTTTTTATGAACATCAGAAATTCCCGAATCGGTAACCATTATTTAACTAGCTTGCGGCTCACCAACCGGCCGTATCAGATCGAACTCCTGACAAGATTCGAACCTTCGACCTCCCGCTCCGTAGGCGGACGCATTAACCACTGGGCCATGGAGACGATAAATGTATCAACTATTTGGATTTATCACAGTTATAACTCACAAACGTAGAGCATGATTATTTGATTGTTTGAATATACGACATTAAAATTCCCAATTATTGTTTTGTGGAAGTCATGATAGCGCAGTGGAAGTCGTGATAGCGCAGTGGAAGTCGTTATAGCGCAATGGAAGTCATAATAGCGCAGTGGAAGTCATAATAGCGCAGTGGAAGTCATAATAGCGCAGTGGAAGTCGTGATTGTACAGTGGAAGTCGTGATAACGCGCAATGGAAGTAGTGATAGTACAGTGGAAGTCGTGATAGCGCAATGGAAGTCGTGATAGCGCAATGGAAGTCGTGATAGCGCAGTGGAAGTCGTGATAGTGCAGTGGAAGTCGTGATAGCGCAATGGAAGTCATAACAGCGCAGTGGTAGTCGTGATAGTACTGTGGATGTCATGATAGCGCAATGTAAGTCGTGATAGCGCAATGGAAGTTGTGATAGCGCAGTGGAAGTCGTGATAGCGCAATGGAAGTCGTGAGAGCGCAGTGGAGGTCATAATAGCGCAGTGGAAGTCATGATAGCGCAGTGGAAGTCGTGCTAGCGCAATGGAAGTCATAACAGCGCAGTGGAAGTCATGATAGCGCCATGGAAGTCATAATAGCGCAGTGGAAGTCATGATAGCACAGTGGAAGTCGTGATATCGCAGTGGTAGTCGTGATAGCGCAATATATGTCATAATAGCGCAGTTGAAGTCGTGATAGTGCAGTGGAAGTCATGATAGCGCAGTGGAAGTCGTGATAGCGCAGTGGAAGTCGTGATAGCGCAATATAAGTCATAATAGCGCAGTGGAAGTCGTGATAGCGCAATGGAAGTCATAATAGCGCAGTGGAAGTCGTGATAGTGCAGTGGAAGTCGTGATAGCGCAATGGAAGTCATAACAGCGCAGTGGTAGTCGTGATAGTACTGTGGATGTCATGATAGCGCAATGGAAGTCGTGATAGTGCAGTGGAAGTCGTGATAGCGCAGTGGAAGTCATAATAGCGCAGTGGAAGTCGTGATAGTGCAGTGGACGTCATGATAGCGCGTGGAAGTCGTGATTTTAAATATTACGTTTGATGGTAATGGGTCGATTCGGCGTAATTGAATTAAGGACGACTTATATATCGAGTAAATATGTCAAATCAGACGCACATTGTACTTTTAAAAACTATTTATCGTTCCGTTGACCCGTAAACAATCACCGCCAATTATAAAGTTGTATCAACATTGCAGTGCCTCGCTTTCGATTCGTACAGACTTTAACACGTCCTTGTCAAGGATCACTGTACAGATTTGAACACGTCCTTGTGAAGGATCACTGTACAGACTTTAACACGTCCTTGTGAAGGATCACTGTACAGACTTTAACACGTCCATGTGAAGGATCACTGTACATAGTTTAACACACTCCCTGTGAAGGATCACTGTACAGACTTTAACACGTCCTTGTGAAGGATCACTATACAGAGTTTAACACACTCCTTGTGAAGGATCACTGTACAGACTTTATCACGTCCTTGTGAAGAATCACTGTACATACTTTAACACGTCCTTGTGAAGGATCACTGTACATACTTTAACACGTCCTTGTGAAGGATCACTGTACATACTTTAACAAGTCCTTGTGAAGGATCACTGTACAGACTTTTAAATATTACGTTTGATGGTAATGGGTCGATTCGGCGTAATTGAATTATGAACGACTTAAATATCGAGTAAATATGTCAAATCAGACGCACATTGTACTTTTAAAACTATTTATCGTTCCGTTGACCCGTAAAGAATCGCCGCCAATCATAAAGTTGTATCAACATTGCAATGCCTCGCTTTCGATTCAAGTACATCATTAATTAAGTCACGTGCTAATAGGCCTATTAATAGAATTAATGTGAGTCAATAATTACACGGACAATCCCCCACTTTTCCCCAGGCGTTGATATGATCAGAAACTCAATACGACCCAATTAATAGTCTCGGAGTTAAAATATATTTATTTGACTGCCAAGGCAACATATATCGACGCCTGTTCCCAGGCTATGTAGAGTGATATATAACTACTATATTTTTTGCACATTATTTTGGTTTTTATCGTAATTCTGTATACAAAATGATGTAAAAACACCTTACAATTATAAATAAAAGAAATTAACCACTTTTATACTTATACAGTTTTATTAACATGGTTGTTGTTTTTGGCATCATCTGCCTGCCTGCCTGCCTGCCTGCCTGCCAGCCAGCCAGCCAGCCAGCCAGCCAGACAGCCAGCCAGCCATCCAGCATTCGGACTGGGAAGTATTTGAGATGACACTGACGGTGGTCACCAACTCGGGCATGTGGGTTTTCTCCGGGTACTCCGGTTTCCTCCTTCACGAATGACCACACATACGCTGTCATCCGCGCCAACGAGAGTAATTAATATAAAGTTGCTACAGCTTGTTTCGCAATCGGTGTAAAATAACTAATGTTTATATATTTATTTTAGTATACATAGACATTCCAATAGTATAACACACCTAAACGCACACTCGATTAACGTTACGTGTGCAAATGATATCAGTACTAATCAAGCGTGCCACGTTTCTTGGATAAAATGGCGAGTGATGTCAAGCGACAATAACGTTTATAATATAGATACGAATCTAGATTTTAGCGATTTTTAATTGGAGGCTCTCGTGAAAAAGAACCTAGTTATAAAGTAACTTCTTAGAATGGAAAATTGTTTGAAATAAAAATCCACTAACCGCTAACTAGTTATGTTGACTGCACAATGTTGACTGGTTTCAAAGCCCTACCACTGATATGAACTCTTCACAAATGAATTAATAATACCTAGCTTATGCCAGTAGGGCTTCTCCAAACTGATATAATATCTTCCCATGTTTGACCGACAAGATAAGACTTTAAATATACACATACTAGTATCTGGCTTAGAGTAGCCTATGGTCATATAGATAATAACAACATTATATAATGAGCTAGATACATCGATACGCAATGATAACGCCATTGAATGACCTAGATACATCGATACGCAATGCCAACGCCATGGAATGACCTAGATACATCGATACGCAATGCTAACACCATGTAATGACCTAGATACATCGATACGCAATGCTAACACCATGTATTGACCTAGATACATCGATACGCAATGTTAACGCCATTGAATGACCTAGATACATCGATACGCAATGCTAACACCATGTATTGACCTAGATACATCGATACGAAATGCTAACAACATGGAATGACCTAGATGCATCGATAGCCTACGCAATTCTAACATCGTGGAATGACCTAGATATATCGATACGCAATGTCAACCCCATGGAATGACCTAAATACATCGATACGCAATGCTAACGCCATGGAATGACCTAGATACATCGATACGCAATGCTAACACCATGTATTGACCTAGATACATCGATACGCAATGCTAACACCATGGAATGACCTAGATGCATCGATACGCAATGATAAAGCCATGGAATGACATAGATACATCGATAGCCTACGCAATTCTAACATCGTGGAATGACCTATATACACCGATACGCAATGTCAACACCATGGAATGACCTAGATACATCGATACGCAATGTCAACACCATGGAATGACCTAGATACATCGATGCGCAATGCTAACATCGTGGACTGACCTAGATATATCGAAACAAGTTGTGCTCCTTCAAAGTGATCCTTCACAAGGACGTGTTATAGTCTGTACAGTGATACTTCACAAGGACGTGTTTAAAGTCTGTACGATGATCCTTCACAAGGACGTGTTAAAGTATGTACATTGATCATTCACAAGGACGTGTTTAAAGTCTGTACAGTGATCCATCACAAGGATGTGATAAAGTCTGTACAGCTATCCATCTCAAGGACGTGTTAAACTCTGTACAGTGATCCATCACAAGGACGTGTTAAAGTCTGTACAGTGATCCTTCACAAGGACGTATTAAGGTATGAACAGTGATCCTTCACAAGGACGTGTTATAGTCTGTACAGTGATCCTTCACAAGGACGTGTTAAAATCTGTACAGTGATCCTTCACAGTGAGTGTGTTAAACTATGTACAGTGATCCTTCACAAGGACGTGTTATAGTATATACAGTGATCCATCACAAGGAAGTGTTAAAGTCTGTACAGTGATCCTTCACAAGGACATGTTAAAGTATGTACAGTGATCCTTCACAAGGACGTGTTAAAGACTGTACAGTGATCCTTCACAAGGACGTGTTAAAGTCTGTACAGTGATCCTTCACAAGGACGTGCTTAAACCTGTACAGTGATCATTGACAAGGAAGTGTTAAAGTATGTACAGTGATCCTTGACAAGGACGGGTTAAAGTATGTACAGTGATACTTCACAAGGACGTGTTAAAGCCGGTACAGTGATCCATCACAAGGACGTGTTAAAGTCTGTACAGTGATCCTTGACAAGGATATGTTAAAGTATGTACAGTGATCCTTCACAAGGACGGGTTAAAGTATGTACAGTGATCCTTCACAAGGACGTGTTAAAGCCGGTACAGTGATCCATCACAAGGACGTGTTAAAGTCTGTACAGTGATCCTTGACAAGGATATGTTAAAGTATGTACAGTGATCCTTCACAAGGACGGGTTAAAGTATGTACAGTGATCCTTCACAAGGAGTGTGTTAAAGCCTATACAGTGATCCTTAACAAGGACATGTTAAAGTATGTACAGTGATCCTTCACAAGAAGTGTGTTAAAGTATATACAGTGATCCTTCACAAGGAGTGTGTTAAAGTCTGTACAGTGATCCTTCACAAGGACGTGTTAAAGTCTGTACAGTGATCCGTCACAAGGACGTGTTAAAGTCTGTACAGTGATCCTTCACAAGGACGTGTTAAAGTATGTACAGTGATCCGTCACAAGGACGTGTTAAAGTATGTACAGTGATCCTTCACAAGGACGTGTTAAAGTCTGTACAGTGATCCTTCACAAGGAGTGTGTTAAAGTATGTACAGTGATCTTTCACAAGGACGTGTTAAAGTATGTACAGTGATCCTTCACAAGGACGTGTTAAATTATGTACAGTGATCCTTCACAAGGACGTGTTAAAGTCTGTACAGTGATCCTTCACAAGGACGTGTTAAAGTATGTACAGTGATCCTTCACAAGGACGTGTTAAGGTATGTACAGTGATCCTTCACAAGGACGTGTTAAAGTCTGTATACAGGTATATACTGCTTTATCGAAAAGGAGATAGCTCTACTGCTTTATCGAAAAGGAGATAGCTCCACCTCTCTAGCGCAAATGAGAGAGCTCTACTGCTCTAACGTAAAGGAGATATCTCTAATGCTCTAGCGCAAAGGAGATAGCTCTACTGCTCTAGCGCAAAGGAGATAGCTCTACTGCTATATCGAAAAGGAGATTGCTCTACTGCTCTAGCGCAAAGGAGATAGCTCTACTACTCTAGCGCAAATGAGATAGCTCTACTGCTCTAGCGCAAATGAGATAGCTCTACTGCTCTAACGCAAAGGAGATAGCTCTACTGCTACATCGAAAAGGAGGTAGCTCTACTTCTCTAGAGCAAAGGAGATAGTTCTACTGCTATGTCGAAAAGGAGATAGCTCTACTTCTCTAGCGCAAAGGAGATAGCTCTACTGCTCTATCTAAAAGGATATAGCTTTTCTGCTTTATCGCAAAAGTCTGTACAGTGATCCATCACAAGGACGTGATAAAGTCTGTAAAGTGATCCATCTCAAGGACGTGTTAAACTCTGTACAGTGATCCTTCACAAGGACGTGTTATAGTCTGTACAGTGATCCTTCACAAGGACGTGTTAAAGACTGTACAGTGATCCTTCACAAAGACGTGTTATAGTCTGTACAGTGATCCTTCACAAGGACGTGTTATAGTCTGTACAGTGATCCTTCACAAGGACGTGTTAAAGTATGTACAGTTATCCTTCACAGTGAGTGTGTTAAACTCTGTACAGTGATCCTTCACAAGGACGTGTTAAATCTGTACAGTGCTCCTTCACAAGGACGTGTTACAGTATATACAGTGATCCATCACAAGGAAGTGTTAAAGTCTGTACAGTGATCCTTCACAAGGACGTGTTAAAGTATGTACAGTGATCCTTCACAAGGACGTGTTAAAGACTGTACAGTGATCCTCCACAAGGACGTGTTAAAATATGTACAGTGATCCTTCACAAGGACGTGCTAAAGCCTGTACAGTGATCCTTCACAATGACGTGCTAAAGCCTGTACAGTGATCCTTCACAAGGAGGTGCTAAAGTCTGTACAGTGATCCTTCACAAGGACGTATTAAATTATGTACAGTGATCCTTCACAAGGACGTGTTAAAGTATGTACAGTGATCCTTCACAAGGACGTGTTAATGTCTGTACAGTGATCCTTCACAATGACGTGTTAAAGTATGTACAGTGATCCTTCACAAGGACGTGTTAAGGTATGTACAGTGATCCTTCGCAAGGACGTGTTAAAGTCTGTATATACGTATATACTGCTTTATCGAAAAGAAGATAGCTCTACTGCTTTATCGAAAAGGAGATAACTCTACTTATCTAAGACAAAGGAGATAGCTCTATTGCTCTAGCGCAAATGAGATAGCTATACTGCTCTAACGCAAATGAGATAGCTCTACTGCTATATCGAAAAGGAGATAGCTCTACTGCTCTAGCGCAAAGGAGATAGCTCTACTGCTATATCGAAAAGGAGATAGCTCTAATGCTATATCGAAAAGTAGATAGCTCTACTGCTATATCGAAAAGTAGATAGCTCTACTGCTCTAGCGCAAAGGAGATAGCTCTACTGCTATATCGAAAAGGAGATAGCTCTACTGCTCTAGCGCAAATGAGATAGCTCTACTGCTATATCGAAAAGTAGGTAGCTCTACTGCTCTAGCACAAAGGAGATAGCTATACTGCTATATCGAAAAGGAGATAGCTCTACTGCTCTAGCGCAAATGAGATTGCTCTACTTGTCTAGCGCAACTGAGATAGCTCTACTGATCTTGCGCAAATGAGATAGCTCTACTGCTATATCGAAAAGTAGATAGCTCTACTGCTCTAGCGCAAAGCAGATAGCTTGCCTGCTCTAACGCAAAGGAGATAACTCTACTGCTCTAGCGCAAAGGAGATAGCTCTACTGCTATATCGAAAAGGAGATAGCTCTACTGCTCTAGCGCAAATGAGATAGCTCTACTGCTCTAACGCAAAGGAGATAGCTCTACTGCTACATCGAAAAGGAGGTAGCTCTACTTCTCTAGCGCAAAGGAGATAGTTCTACTGCTATATCGAAAAGGAGATAGTTCTAATTCTCTAGCGCAAAGGAGATAGCTCTACTGCTCTATCTAAAAGGAGATAGCTCTATCGAAGAGGATATAGCTTTTCTGCTCTATCGCAAAAGTCTGTAAAGTGATCCATCACAAGGACGTGATAAAGTCTGTACAGTGATCCATCTCAAGGACGTGTTATACTCTGTACAGTGATCCTTCACAAGGACGTGTTATAGTATATACAGTAATACATCACAAGGGCGTGTTAAAGTCTGTACAGTGATCCTTCACAAGGACGTGTTATAGTATGTACAGTGATCCTTCACAAGGACGTGTTAAAGTCTGTACAGTGATCCTTCACCGTGAGTGTGTTAAACTCTGTACAGTGATCCTTCACAATGACGTGTTAAAGTATATACAGTGATCCTTCACAAGGACGTGTTATAGTATATACAGTGATCCATCACAAGGAAGTGTTAAAGTCTGTACAGTGATCCTTCACAAGGACGTTTTAAAGTATGTACAGTGATCCTTCACAAGGACGTGCTTAAGCCTGTACAGTGATCCTTTACAAGGACGTGTTAAAGCCGGTACAGTGATCCTTCACAAGGACCTGTTAAAGTCTGTACAGTGATCCTTCACAAGGACGTGCTTAAGCCTGTACAGTAATCCTTCACAAGGACGTGTTAAAATCTGTACAGTGATCCTTGACAAGGACGTGTTAAAGTATGTACAGTGATCCTTGACAATGAGTGTGTTAAAGTCTATACAGTTATCCTTAACAAGGACATGTTAAAGTATGTACAGTGATCCTTCACAGGAAGTGTGTTAAAGTCTATACAGTGATCCTTCACAAGGAGTGTGTTAAAGTCTATACAGTGAACATTGACAAGGACGTGTTAAAGTCTGTACAGCGATCCTTCACACGGACGTGTTAAAGTATGTACAGTGATCCGTCACAATGACGTGTTAAAGTCTGTACAATGATCCTTCACAAGGAGTGTGTTAAAATATGTACAGTGATCCTTCATAAGGACGTGTTAAAGTATGTACAGTGATCCTACACAAGGACGTATTAAAGGCTGTACAGTGATCCTTCACAAGGAGTGTGTTAAAATATGTACAGTGATCCTTAACAAGGACGTGATAAAGTATGTACAGTGATCCTTCACAAGGAAGTGTTAAAGTCTGTACAGTGATCCTTCACAAGGACGTGTTAAAGTATGTACAGTGATCCGTCACAAGGACGTATTACGGTATGTACAGTGATCCGTCACAAGGACGTGTTAAAGTATGTACCGTGATCCTTCACAAGGACGTGTTAAAGTATGTACAGTGATCCTTCACAAGGACGTGTTAAAGTATGTACAGTGATCCTTCACAAGGACGTGTTAATGTATGTACAGTGATCCTTCTCAAGGACGTGTTAAAGTCTGTACAGTCATTCACCACAAGGATGTGTTAAAGTATGTACAGTGATCCTTCACAAGGACGTGTTAAAGTATGTACATTGATCCTTCACAATGACGTGTTAAAGTATGTACAGTAATCCTTCACAAGGACGTGTTAAAGTCTGTACAGTGATCCTTCACAAGGACGTGTTAAAGTATGTACAGTGATCCTTCACAAGGACGTGTTAAAGTCTGTACAGTGATCCTTCACAATGACGTGTTAAAGTATGTACAGTGATCCTTCACAAGGACGTGTTAAGGTATGTACAGTGATCCATCGCAAGGACGTGTTAAAGTCTGTATATACGTATATACTGCTTTATCGAAAAGGAGATAGCTCTACTGCTTTATCGAAAAGGAGATAACTCTACTTATCTAAGACAAAGGAGATAGCTCTATTGCTCTAGCGCAAATGAGATAGCTATACTGCTCTAACGCAAAGGAGATAGCTCTACTGCTATATCGAAAAGGAGATAGCTCTACTGCTCTAGCGCAAATGAGATAGCTCTACTGCTATATCGAAAAGTAGGTAGCTCTACTGCTCTAGCACAAAGGAGATAGCTCTACTGCTATATCGAAAAGGAGATAGCTCTACTGCTCTAGCGCAAATGAGATTGCTCTATTTGTCTAGCGCAACTGAGATAGCTCTACTGATCTTGCGCAAATGAGATAGCTCTACTGCTATATCGAAAAGTAGATAGCTCTACTGCTCTAGCGCAAAGCAGATAGCTTGCCTGCTCTAACGCAAAGGAGATAACTCTACTGCTCTAGCGCAAATGAGATAGCTCTACTGCTACATCGAAAAGGAGGTAGCTCTACTTCTCTAGCGCAAAGGAGATAGTTCTACTGCTATATCGAAAAGGAGATAGTTCTAATTCTCTAGCGCAAAGGAGATAGCTCTACTGCTCTATCTAAAAGGAGATAGCTCTATCGAAGAGGATATAGCTTTTCTGCTCTATCGCAAAAGTCTGTAAAGTGATCCATCACAAGGACGTGATAAAGTCTGTACAGTGATCCATCTCAAGGACGTGTTATATTCTGTACAGTGATCCTTCACAAGGACGTGTTATAGTATATACAGTAATACATCACAAGGGCGTGTTAAAGTCTGTACAGTGATCCTTCACAAGGACGTGTTATAGTATGTACAGTGATCCTTCACAAGGACGTGTTAAAGTCTGTACAGTGATCCTTCACCGTGAGTGTGTTAAACTCTGTACAGTGATCCTTCACAATGACGTGTTAAAGTATATACAGTGATCCTTCACAAGGACGTGTTATAGTATATACAGTGATCCATCACAAGGAAGTGTTAAAGTCTGTACAGTGATCCTTCACAAGGACGTTTTAAAGTATGTACAGTGATCCTTCACAAGGACGTGCTTAAGCCTGTACAGTAATCCTTCACAAGGACGTGTTAAAATCTGTACAGTGATCCTTCACAAGGACGTGTTAAAGTATGTACAGTGATCCTTGACAATGAGTGTGTTAAAGTCTATACAGTTATCCTTAACAAGGACATGTTAAAGTATGTACAGTGATCCTTCACAGGAAGTGTGTTAAAGTCTATACAGTGATCCTTCACAAGGAGTGTGTTAAAGTCTATACAGTGAACCTTGACACGGACGTGTTAAAGTCTGTACAGCGATCCTTCACACGGACGTGTTAAAGTATGTACAGTGATCCGTCACAATGACGTGTTAAAGTCTGTACAGTGATCCTTCACAAGGAGTGTGTTAAAATATGTACAGTGATCCTTCATAAGGACGTGTTAAAGTATGTACAGTGATCCTACACAAGGACGTATTAAAGGCTGTACAGTGATCCTTCACAAGGAGTGTGTTAAAATATGTACAGTGATCCTTAACAAGGACGTGATAAAGTATGTACAGTGATCCTTCACAAGGATGTGTTAAAGTCTGTACAGTGATCCTTCACAAGGACGTGTTAAAGTATGTACAGTGATCCGTCACAAGGACGTATTACGGTATGTACAGTGATCCGTCACAAGGACGTGTTAAAGTATGTACCGTGATCCTTCACAAGGACGTGTTAAAGTATATACAGTGATCCTTCACAAGGACGTGTTAAAGTATGTACAGTGATCCTTCACAAGGACGTGTTAATGTCTGTACAGTGATCCTTCTCAAGGACGTGTTAAAGTCTGTACAGTCATTCACCACAAGGATGTGTTAAAGAATGTATAGTGATCCTTCACAAGGACGTGTTAAAGTCTGTACATTGATCCTTCACAATGACGTGTTAAAGTATGTACAGTAATCCTTCACAAGGACGTGTTAAAGTCTGTACAGTGATCCTTCACAAGGACGTGTTAAAGTATGTACAGTGATCCTTCACAAGGACGTGTTAAAGTCTGTACAGTGATCCTTCACAATGACGTGTTAAAGTATGTACAGTGATCCTTCACAAGGACGTGTTAAGGTATGTACAGTGATCCTTCGCAAGGACGTGTTAAAGTCTGTATATACGTATATACTGCTTTATCGAAAAGGAGATAGCTCTACTGCTTTATCGAAAAGGAGATAACTCTACTTATCTAAGACAAAGGAGATAGCTCTATTGCTCTAGCGCAAATGAGATAGCTATACTGCTCTAACGCAAATGAGATAGCTCTACTGCTATATCGAAAAGGAGATAGCTCTACTGCTCTAGCGCAAAGGAGATAGCTCTACTGCTATATCGAAAAGGAGATAGCTCTAATGCTATATCGAAAAGTAGATAGCTCTACTGCTATATCGAAAAGTAGATAGCTCTACTGCTCTAGCGCAAAGGAGATAGCTCTACTGCTATATCGAAAAGGAGATAGCTCTACTGCTCTAGCGCAAATGAGATAGCTCTACTGCTATATCGAAAAGTAGGTAGCTCTACTGCTCTAGCACAAAGGAGATAGCTCTACTGCTATATCGAAAAGGAGATAGCTCTACTGCTCTAGCGCAAATGAGATTGCTCTATTTGTCTAGCGCAACTGAGATAGCTCTACTGATCTTGCGCAAATGAGATAGCTCTACTGCTATATCGAAAAGTAGATAGCTCTACTGCTCTAGCGCAAAGCAGATAGCTTGCCTGCTCTAACGCAAAGGAGATAACTCTACTGCTCTAGCGCAAAGGAGATAGCTCTACTGCTATATCGAAAAGGAGATAGCTCTACTGCTCTAGCGCAAATGAGAGAGCTCTACTGCTACATCGAAAAGGAGGTAGCTCTACTTCTCTAGTGCAAAGGAGATAGTTCTACTGCTATATCGAAAAGGAGATAGTTCTAATTCTCTAGCGCAAAGGAGATAGCTCTACTGCTCTATCTAAAAGGAGATAGCTCTATCGAAGAGGATATAGCTTTTCTGCTCTATCGCAAAAGTCTGTAAAGTGATCCATCACAAGGACGTGATAAAGTCTGTACAGTGATCCATCTCAAGGACGTGTTATACTCTGTACAGTGATCCTTCACAAGGACGTGTTATAGTATATACAGTAATACATCACAAGGGCGTGTTAAAGTCTGTACAGTGATCCTTCACAAGGACGTGTTATAGTATGTACAGTGATCCTTCACAAGAACGTGTTAAAGTCTGTACAGTGATCCTTCACCGTGAGTGTGTTAAACTCTGTAAAGTGATCCTTCACAATGACGTGTTAAAGTATATACAGTGATCCTTCACAAGGACGTGTTATAGTATATACAGTGATCCATCACAAGGAAGTGTTAAAGTCTGTACAGTGATCCTTCACAAGGACGTTTTAAAGTATGTACAGTGATCCTTCACAAGGACGTGCTTAAACCTGTACAGTGATCCTTTACAAGGACGTGTTAAAGCCGGTACAGTGATCCTTCACAAGGACCTGTTAAAGTCTGTACAGTGATCCTTCACAAGGACGTGCTTAAGCCTGTACAGTAATCCTTCACAAGGACGTGTTAAAATCTGTACAGTGATCCTTGACAAGGACGTGTTAAAGTATGTACAGTGATCCTTGACAATGAGTGTGTTAAAGTCTATACAGTTATCCTTAACAAGGACATGTTAAAGTATGTACAGTGATCCTTCACAGGAAGTGTGTTAAAGTCTATACAGTGATCCTTCACAAGGACGTGTTAAAGTCTGTACAATGATCCTTCACAATGACGTGTTAAAGTATGTACAGTAATCCTTCACAAGGACGTGTTAAAGTCTGTACAGTGATCCTTCACAAGGACGTGTTAAAGTATGTACAGTGATCCATAACAAGGACGTGTTAAGGTATGTACAGTGATCCTTCACAATGACGTGTTAAAGTATGTACAGTGATCCTTCACAAGGACGTGTTAAAGTCTGTACAGTGATCCTTCACAAGGACGTGTTAAGTCTGTACAGTGATCCTTCACAATGACGTGTTAAAGTGTGTACAGTGATCCTTCACAAGGACGTGTTAAGGTATGTACAGTGATCCTTCACAAGGACGTGTTAAAGTCTGTATATACGTATATACTGCTTTATCGAAAAGGAGATAACTCTACTTATCTAAGACAAAGGAAATAGCTATACTGCTCTAACGCAAAGGAGATAACTCTACTGCTGTATCGAAAAGGAGATAGCTCTACTGCTCTAACGCAAAGGAGATAGCTCTACTGCTCTAACGCAAATGAAATAGCTCTACTGCTATATCGAAAAGGAGATAGCTCTACTGCTCTAACGCAAAGGAAATAGCTCTACTGCTATATCGAAAAGAAGATAACTCTACTGCTCTAATCCAAATGAGATAGCTCTACTGCTATATCGAACAGGAGATAGCTCTACTGCTCTAGCGCAAATGAGATAGCTCTACTGCTCTAGCGCAAATGAGAGAGCTCTACTGCTATATCGAAAAGGAGATAGCTCTACTGCTCTAGCGCAAATGAGATAGCTCTACTGCTCTAGCGCAAATGAGATAGCTCTACTGCTCTAACGCAAATGAGATAGCTCTACTGCTCTAGCGCAAATGAGATAGCTCTACTGCTCTAACGCAAATGAGATAGCTCTACTGCTCTAACGCAAAGGAGATAGATCTACTGCTCTAACGCAAATGAGATGGCTCTACTGCTATATCGAAAAGGAGATGGCTCTACTGCTCTAGCGCAAATGAGATAGCTATACTGCTCTAACGCAAAGGAGATAGCTCTACTGCTATATTCAAAAGAAGATAGCTCTACTTCTCTTGCGCAAATGAGATAGTTCTACTGCTCTATCGAAAAGGAGATAGCTCTACTTCTCTAGCGCAACGGCGATAGCTTTACTGCTATATCTCAAAGGAGATAGCTCTTCTCCTCTATCTCAAAGGAGATAGCTCTACTGTTCTAACGCAACGGATATAGCTATACCGCTCTACCACAAAGACGATAGCTTTGTCGCAAACGAAATCTTGATCACTCAGAGAGATGTAAACCCTGCTCTGGGCTCAACGAAAACAGGCAGGCAGGTAACATACAGGCAGGCAGGCAGGAAGGCAGGCA
Organism: Archivesica marissinica; assembly: GCA_014843695.1. Taxonomy (NCBI): domain Eukaryota; kingdom Metazoa; phylum Mollusca; class Bivalvia; order Venerida; family Vesicomyidae; genus Archivesica; species Archivesica marissinica. The sequence continues at coordinate 93,250,868 of CM026386.1, forward strand.
GGCAGGCAACATACAGGCAGGCAGGCAGGTAGGCAGGCAGGCAGGCAGATGCTGCCAAAAACAACAACCATTTTAATAAAACTGTATAAGTATAAAAGTGGTTTATTTCTTTTTTTATAATTGTAAGTTGTTTTTACATCCTTTTGTATACAGAATTACGATAAAAACCAAAATAATGTGCAAAATATATAGTAGTTATATATCCCTCTATATAGCCTGGGAACAGTCGTCGATATATGTTGCCTTGTCAGTCAAATAAATATATTTTAACACCGAGACTATTAATTGAACCGTATTGAGTTTCTGAACATATCAACGCCTGGGGAAAAGTGGGGGATTGTCCGTGTAATTATTGACTCACATTAATTCTCTTAATAGGCCTATTAGCGCGTGACTTAATTAATGACGTAGTTGAATCGAAAGCGAGGCACTGCAATGTTGATACAACTTTATAATTGGCGGCGATTGTTTACGGGTCAACGGAACGATAAATAGTTTTAAAAAGTACAATGTGCGTCTGATTTGACATATTTACTCTATATTTAAGTCGTCCTTAATTCAATTACGCCGAATCGACCCATTACCATCAAACGTAATATTTAAAATCCGCCATCTCGTCGATATCACACAGAAATGGCCAAGTATACGTTTGCAATGTAAATGAGTCTACGGGAGCATTCGTGTATATTCGGAAATGATCGTGTATAATCGCGCCGATTTCCAATAGAATTCCGTTTCTATATTTAGCGGTATTATCTTGTAGAGAAGAGTTGTCGTTCTCCAAATGTACGCCCTCATTTATGAGGGTGTAAATAGATGGAGCTACGATCGGGAATCAAGTTTCCCCAGGCTGTCATTTTACCAGAAGTTAAAAAGTGAAATATCGACAGACTGGCACCCAGACGACCTTCTACAGTGCATAGACTGCTTAGAAGAGATAGTATCCTAACATTATTATTGAGTATAGTACAGTGCTTTCATTTCGACGTCAATAGGTTTGATCCCACTGGGACAAGGTTTCAACTTTAAACTAACCACTATCTAGTTATACAAATATATTTTAGCTCGATTGCGAAACAAGTTCGTACAACTTCTTTTCATCACTCTCGAGACCTCATTCCTGGTGGAATCCATCGCCACGAGGGAGAGAGAAGAGGCAATCTGAATTTAAATGCCTTGCCTAAGGGCACACTTGTACAGCTGGATGAGCACCGGAAGCGATGGTTACTTGATGCTGCCCGTTACCACACGCCCTTAACTATGAGCGGAACAGCGCATACCACCCTGTCCCCATCACCTGCGAAGATATGTTTCGGTTTTATGCAACTTAGTTGTAATAAACTGACATTCATACCTCTATAAAACGCAGTAGCAGAACATTCAATTGTAATATATCCACACATTTGTTTAGTTTATGCAACTTTATTTTAGCTCGATTGCGAAACAATTATTTACAACATATTAATCGCTCTCGAGATCTCATTCCTGATATAATCCTAGAATCCCTCGACATGAGGCAGAGAAGAGGTAATGTAGAATTTAAGTGTCTTGCCTATGGGCACGTGTAGCCAACTCGATACCACTACACTATCACGACTTCCACTGCGCTATCACGACTTCCACTGCACTATCACGACTTCCATTGCGCTATCACGACTTCCACTGCACTATCACGACTTCCACTGCACCATCGCGACTTCCACTGCACTATCACGACTTCCACTGCACTATCACGACTTCCACTGCACTATCACGACTTCCATTGCGGTATCACGATTTCCACTGCACAATCACGACTTCCACTGCACTATCATGACTTCCATTGCGCTATCACGACATCCACTGCACTATCACGACTTCCATTTCGCGCTATCACGACTTCCATTTCGCGCTATCACGACTTCCACTGTACTATCACGACTTCCACTGTACTATCACGACTTCCACTGCGCTATCACGACTCCCATTGCGCTATCACGACTTCCACTGTACTATCACGACTTCCATTGCGCTATCACGACTTCCAATGCGCTATCACGACTTTCACTGCACTATCACGACTTCCACTGCAGTATCACGACTTCCACTGCACTATCACGACTTCCATTGCGCGCTATCACGACTTCCACGGCGCTATCACGACTTCCACTGCACTATCACGACTTCCATTGCGTGCTATCACGACTTCCATTGCGCGCTATCACGACTTCCACTGTACTATCACGACTTGCACTGCACTATCACGACTTCCACTGCACTATCACGACTTCCACTGCACTATCACGACTTCCACTGCGCTATTATGACTTCCAGAAAAACTAATTAGGAATTTTAATGTCGTATATTCAAACAATCAATTAATCATGCTCTACGTTTATGAGCGATAACTGTGTTAAATCCAAATAGTTTATACATTTAGTAAATATAAATGTCCTAGATCCAAATATTTATTTGGAATTCCAAGGTATACTGGTACAAATGATCTGTGTCGGCCTTTATGAGAGATTCACATGTATAGTGTAGTTCCAAGCAATTGACTGGAATTATTCTACTGTCGTATCAACAAACAAGTAATCTCTACCATCGTCAGAGACTTGTATCCAAGTTCCAAATAATTACTTTGAATTCCAACGAGGTATGCTCAAACAAGCAAATATTCCTTTGGCATCTCCACACTCCTCACAGACAAGTTTCTAAATGCCGCTTCATTTGCGATTGATGCATATCCCAGTTCTTTATAAACGTCTTTACAGATATCGTCTATCTTCTGAACAAGGTGCCAACTCATTGACCTTCTCCACCAATATGCTGTATTGTTCGTGCGGTCCTTATTAACATTTGTTTTATTAAATACAGGCAAATTTTTAACATTATAATATTTCCTCTCATCCAAAGACATTCCTAAATATTGATTAAGGATTTTCATTCAAATCTTCATAATATATAAACTTAAATCTGTCAGGGTAAAGTTTAAGCTGTTTTTTCCCTTCTATGGCATCGTATAACATCTTATTACAGAGAGATTGCGCGTCAGCAATGAGTTTCCCTTCCCCCTTAACTGGGTACAACCCAGTGTGAAGTCGTGAGTTCACTATAGCCCGAGGATCTCTGAATAGGTGAATAACTTTTAGGTTATTCCGTTCCTTAAGTAAATCTCCCAGCAAGTCAGTCGTAAGTCGTAGCACTTTAGTAACTCTGTGTATAGCGTTTTTGCATTTCCTGGGTGCAAACCGTTGCACACACACGATTGGTTTGCCTTTGTCCTTGATACAGTTAGAGAATTGGTTCCAAGATGGTCCTGCGAAAATATAGACCGAAATAGTTGTCTTTGTTTGTTTTTGGGGTTTAAAGTGTGTGTTTTACGTTTATTTATCGTCGCTACCGGTTGCCCATATGAGGGACGCCTCGTGAAGAGATTAGTCATTTTAGATTTTTGGAGAATAGTGCAATGATACAGAGAGAGACCCATTCCAGAGTCTCCTCTGGTCCTTTTACGTGCACGAAAGCACCGACACGAGACCTCGGTTTAACGTCCCATCTGAAAGACTATTAATTTTATTAGGGTCAGACGGGGGATCGAACCTGCGACCCCTGGATTACCAGTCCAGCGTAATACCAAGGTTTGAAGTGACACCAACAGTCTAGGTTATGTGGCAACTCTCCAGCTAGTATTGATGGAGGAAGACCCAGGATGTCCCGTCCAGCAGTATTACAAACATGGACAGGCACCCGAATAGAACCACCGACCTACTGCAAGTCAGCTGCAAAGTTTCCTTACATGAAATAATTCAACAACGCAGTGGGATTTCAACATACAGGTGAGCGAGAGAGGGAGGGGAGAGAGAGAGAGAGAGAGAGAGGGAGAGAGGGGAGAGAGGGGAGACGGTGAGAGAGGGTGAGAGAGGGTGAGAGAGGGGGGAGTGAGGGGGAGAGAGGGGAGATGGAGAGAGGGGATGGGGGAGAGAGGGGAGAGAGGGGGATTGGGGAGAGGGGAGAGAGGGGAGAGAGGGGAGAGAGGGGAGAGAGGGGAGAGAGGGGGGAGAGGGGGAGAGGGAGAGAGGGGGAGAGGGGAGGAGAGAGGGGAGAGATATGGGGAGGGGGGAGAGGTGAGGGGAGATAGGGAGATAGGAGAGAGGGGAGAGAGAGGGGGGAGAGAGCGGGGGAGAGGGGAGAGGAGAGAGGAGAGAGGGAGAGAGGGGGAGGGGGAGAGAGGGGGAGATAGGGTGAGATAGGGGGAGAGGGAGAGAGGGGGAGATATGGGGGGGGATATAGGGGAGGAGGAGAGGGAGATGGGGAGAGAGACGGGGGGAGGGGAGAGAGAGGGGAGAGAGGGAGAGAGGGGGAGAGGGAGAGAGGGGTGGAGAGAGGTAGAGAGGGGAGGGAGAGAGGGAGAGAGAGGGAGAGAGGAGAGAGGGGAGAGGGAGAGAGGGGGGAGAGGGGAGAGGGGGAGAGGGGGGAGGAGGGGAGAGAGGGGGAGAGGGGGAGAGAGGGGGAGAGGGAGGGAGGGGGAGAGAGACACACAAAACACACACAAACGCACACAAACGCAGCACACAAACGCACACATACAGTCAAGTCTAACACATGCAGTCAAGTCTAACAAATACAGTCACGTCTACACATACAGTCAAGACTAACACATACAGTGAAGTCTAACCTAACATGTACTTTCCAGTCTAACACATACAGTCAAGTCTAACACATACAATCAAGTTTAACACATACAGTCAAGTCTAACCTAACATGTACTTTCCAGTCTAAACATACAGTCAAGTCTAACCTAACATGTACTTTCCAGTCTAACATATACAGTCAAGTCTAACATACACTGTCAAGTCTATAAATAGAGTCAAGTCTAACAAATACAGTCAAGTCTAACACATACAGTCAAGTCTAACACATACAGTCATGTCTAACACATACAGTCAAGTCTAACACATACAGTCAAGTCTAAAACATACAGTCAAGTCAAAAACATATCGTCAAGTCTAACACATACCGTCAAGTCTAACACATACAGTCAAGTCTAACACACACTGTCATGTCTAACGTAACATGTATTTTCCAGTCTAACATATACAGTCGAGTCTAATACATACAGTCAAGTCTAACACATACAGTCATGTCTAACACATACAGTCAAGTCTAACACACACTGTCAAGTCTAATACATACAGTCAAGTCTAAAACATACAGTCAAGTCAAAAACATACCGTCAAGTCTAACACATACAGTCAAGTCTAACACACACTGTCATGTCTAACGTAACATGTATTTTCCAGTCTAACATATACAGTCGAGTCTAATACATACAGTCAAGTCTAACACATACAGTCATGTCTAACACATACAGTCAAGTCTAACACACACTGTCAAGTCTAATACATACAGTCAAGTCTAAAACATACAGTCAAGTCAAAAACATACCGTCAAGTCTAACACATACAGTCAAGTCTAACACACACTGTCATGTCTAACGTAACATGTATTTTCCAGTCTAACATATACAGTCGAGTCTAATACATACAGTCAAGTCTAACACATACAGTCATGTCTAACACATTCAGTCAAGCCTAACACATACAGTCAAGTATAACACATACAGTCCATTCTAACACATACAGTCAAGTATAACACATACAGTCAAGTCTAACACATACAGTCAAGTCTAACACAAACAGTCAAGTCTAACACATACAGTCAAGTCTAACACACACTGTCAATTCTAACAGATACAGTCAAGTCGAACCTAACATGTACTGTCAAGTCTAACCTAACATGTACTTTCCAGTCTAACACATACAGTCAAGTTTAACACATACTGCCAAGTCTGACACATACAGTCAAATCTAACACACACTGTCATGTCTAACCTAACATGTACTTTCCAGTCTAACATATACATTCAAGTCTAACACACACTGTCAAATCTAACACATACAGTCAAGTCTAACAAATACAGTCAAGTCAAAAACATACAGTCAAGTCAAAAACATACCGTCAAGTCTAACACATACAGTCAAGTCTAACACACACTGTCATGTCTAACCTAACATGCACTTTCCAGTCTAACACACACTGTCATGTCTAACCTAACATGTACTTTCCAGTCTAACATGTACTGTCAAGTCTAACATACACTGTCATGTCTAACCTAACATGTACTGTCAAGTCTAACACACACTGTCATGTCTAACCTAACATGTACTTTCCAGTCTAACATGTACTGTCAAGCCTACCACACACTGTCATGTCTAACATAACATGTACTGTCAAATCTAACACACACTGTCATATCTAACCTAACATGTACTGTCAAGTCTAACACACACTGTCATGTCTAACACACACTGTCATGTCTAAATTAACATGTACTGTCAAGTCTAACACACACTCTCATGTCTAACACACACTGTCATGTCTAAATTAACATGTACTATCAAGTCTAACACACACTGCCATGTCTAACCTAACATGTACTGTCAAGTCTAACACACACTGTCATGTCTAACCTAACAGGTACTGTCAAGTCTAACACACACTGACATATCTAACCTAACATGTACTGTCAAGTCTAATACACACTGTCAAGTCTAACACACACTGTCATGTCTAACCTAACATGTACTCTCAAGTCTAACACACACTGTCATATCTAACCTAACATGTACTGTCAAGTCTAATACACGCTGTCAAGTCTAACACACACTGTCAGGTCTAACCTAACATGTACTGACAAGTCTAACACAAACTGTCATATCTAACCTAACATGTACTGTCAAGTCTAACACACACTGTCATGTCTAACACATACTGTCATGTCTAACCTAATATGTAATGTCAAGTCTAACACATACTGTCAAGTCTAACACACACTGTCATGTCTAACCTAACATGTACAGTCACATCTAACACACACTGTCAAGTCTAACACATACTGTGAAGTCTAACACACACTGCCATGTCTAACCTAACATGTACTGTCAAGTCTAATACACACGGTCAAGTCTAACACATACTGTCATGTCTAACCTAACATGTACTGTCAAGTCTAACACACACTGTCATGTCTAACCTAACATGTACAGTCAAGTCTAACACACACTGTCAAGTCTAACACATACTGTCAGGTCTAACACATACTGTCAAATCTAACACATACTGACAAGTCGCCAGATTGGACAGGTGGGTTTTCTCCCGGTACTCCGGTTTCCTCCCACATGAATGACCACATATACGCTTTCATCCGAGCAAACTAGAGTGATTAATATAAGTTGTTAAAACTTGCTTCGCAATCGTTGTAAATTAAATAAAAGTTTCAAAAAAAGTCTAACACATACTGACAAGTCTAACACATACTGACAAGTATAACACATACTGACAAGTCTAACATATACTGACAAGTCTAACACATACTGACATACTTAAAGTTACCACAACGACGCTTATTTTACAAACAAACACTTACCGCCAGGATTAACGGAGATATCCTTTTCAAGAACTGTGCTTTCAAAGTCATTAAACAAGCAATCGTACAGCTTTCGTAAAATCTTCATAGCCATAACAAGAGATCCCGTAGGTCTGTAACGATATAAAGTGAAGGTAACATAATATCTACATAACAAGAGATACCATAGGTCTGTAACGATATAAAGTAATGGTAACGTAATATCTACATAACTAGAGATCCCGTAGTACTGTATCGATATAGAGTGAAGGTAACGTAATATCTACATGACTAGAGATCCCGTAGTACTGTATCGATATAGAGTGAAGGTAACGTAATATCTACATGACTAGAGATCCCGTAGTACTGTAACGATATAGAATGATGGTAGCGTAATATATACATGACTAGAGATCCCGAAGTTCTGTAACGATATAGAGTGCAGGTAACGTAATATCTACACAACTAGAGATCCCGAAGTTCTGTAACGATATAGAGTGAAGGTAACGTAATATCTACATGACTAGATATCCCGAAGTTCTGTAACGATATAGAGTGATGGTAACGTAATATCTACATAACTAGAGATCCCGAAGTTCTGTAACGATATAGAGTGAAGGTAACGTAATATCTACATGACTAGATATCCCGAAGTTCTGTAACGATATAGAGTGATGGTAACGTAATATCTACATAACTAGAGATCCCGAAGTTCTGTAACGATATAGAGTGAAGGTAACGTAATATCTACATAACTAGAGATCCCGAAGTTCTGTAACGATATAGAATGAAGGTAACGTAATATATACATGACTAGAGATCCCGAAGTTCTGTAACGATATAGAGTGAAGGTAACTTGTTAAACGTGTTGCATATATACGTCCATAAATATGTATTGGGGGAGCAAAATAGCCGTAGCCGTTGTTTAGTGCAGATTTAACAATGATACATTTGTTCTTTGTTTATAGGAACAGAATATGACGTTGTTAGAATTGAAAGCATTATAGGTTGTATATACGTAAATAGGCAGAAGTGCATCCGCGGTCCACTCGAATGTCAATGACTAATATAGTTAAAATATATTATTTGGTAAAAATTATGGATGGCAACGAATATTCGTCTATTCGAATATTCGCCCGGACGTCCGAATAGTATTCGAACATTCGGCAACAAATATATAAAATTTGCAAAAATGATATAAACTGTCATAAATCCGATACGTTGCTTTCGTAATTCCTTCCAATACAAAAGAAATTGCCCCAGAATATTCGAATACCTTACTGACAGAATATTCGAAAAGGGAAATCGCTATTCGGTGCCATCCCTAGTAAATATGCATTTTCATGAAAGGCAGTGTATAGTTTTTGTGTTTTTTGGAGAAATTATGTGACTTGAGAAGACTTCAGACTAGTTGATGCGTAGAACAGATGTGGTATAAGAATTCAGGCCATTGCAAACGGAAGGTTGGTATACTGTGTTATTTGGCGGAGGAATACAGTGTATAAACAACACAGTGACGTTATTCCCAAGCGAGCACTGGTTATTTGAAACTTAAAATTTGAAACATTCTTGGTGTGTTTCAGACTGATTTGTATACCTCTTCACAGTGGGTGTGGTATCAGCAGAAATGAAAGATTGGAAATATAAATGAACAGACTGTATGTTTTTACTTTTTACTATGTATTTAATAGGCAATTTATTTGTTGTTTTAAAACCAAAAATAAATAGTTGTATATTACCTGCCATTATTGTTGACACACGTCGTATCTTGAATGGCTTTGCCTTGTTCCATCATTATGGAAGGTTAAAGTAACTATATACATGTAAGTTTAAATCTAACACGACCCAGCTAATAACATATATATATACTTGTAGAGTAAAATCCTATCTCGGGTTATTCTGCAATATACCTACCTTGAACTATGCTGCGCGCGCAACGTGTTTTGGCTATTCCATTTATACAATGCGTGTAAAGTTGTATGAATGAAAGTCACGTGATGTTTGTAAAACATACCGTGGGAATTCACGGAAGTGAGATATTTTTAGAATCAGATAATCTCTTGTCCGTCTTGTTTTTCTGTTAAGTAACGTTTCAGTTACTATTCTGTATTCGGCCTTCGTGATATATTTCTACGCATAAAAACTCGGGTTATTCTGCGATATACCATGGTTGATACTTATTATTTCTAAATTAAAATGCATTTTGGCTGCTAAATTGTTATTATATTAAAATAAACTAAATATAAATATTCACGTAAAATAATTATATTTGATTTGGTTGTTAAGTGGCTGTGTGGGCTGCTGCAATCAGTAAGGTGTGCTTGATTGTCATATCTCTCATTGATACACACACAAGAACATGTGCCAATGACAGTCGGAGATAGGCCGTAATATGAATATAATTCCGATGAATACATTAGATTATACAAATTTATTATAGCTCGATTGCGAAACAAGTTCTTACAACTTATATTAATCACTCTCGAGACCTCATTCCTCTATGGAATCCATCGCCACGAGGGAGATAAAAGAGGCAACGTGGAATTTAAATGCCTTGCCTAATATAAGGGCACAATTGTAATGGCTCTAGCGGGGCTCGAACTCCGGACCTTTCGCACCTGAAGAGAACGCACATCCACTGCGCTGTCACGACTTCCACTGAATACATTGTCCAGATAACTCTTCGAAATGAAGCTTCACTGTCATTTATTGCTTGGAACGAATCGTTTTGAGAATGGTCGAAGATATTTACAATTGAATTGCGCCAAAAAGGACTCCCAACAGGGACGTAGCTTGGCATACATATATGTATTCATTACTACTCTAGTGAGTTCAGTGGCACACCGCCACCCCCATACCAATATTAAGCTACGTCAATGCCCAGGAACATTGTCAATGCAAAGCTACGCCAATGTCCAGGTACATTGTCAATGCAAAGCTACGCCAATGTCCAGATACATTGCCAATGCAAAGCTACGCCAATACCCAGGCACATTGTAGTAAATAGGCCGAAACATGTCCATATCAATAGACACATATCATGTGGATTTAAGCCTATTGGCCAAGGTCATCACCATGGCGGTCCTGGCGGTGTTCGAACTCCGAGTCTCACAACCTCTCCATTACGATGCGGGTACCGTATCCATTTCACCACTGTGATATATATATATATAATAGAAATGGAATTTTACCGGCAATCTAGGGTTCGAGCCCCGCTCAGACCGTGTCTCATTTATATGAAACAATTGGCAGTTTCTTACGGAGGTTGGTGCACCAAGTACTGGTTATCCGCTGGAGCCTGTCAAGCAGAGGTGTTGTTATGTAAAATGCCCGTTGCTCAAATGGGCAACCGGCAGCGATGTTAAATAAATGTAAACAAACCAAAGTAAAACCGTGTTATTGCTATAGATAAGAGAAAGGGTACTTTACCGGCAATCTTGACGATGTAAACGACAAATCGTGTTATTGCTATAGATTAGAGAAAGGGTACTTTACCGGCAATCTTGACGATGTAATCGACAAATCGTGTTATTGCTATAGATTAGAGAAAGGGTACTTTACCGGCAATCTGGACGATGTAACAGACAATCCGTGTTATTGCAATAGATAAGAGAAAGGGTACTTTACCGGAAATCTGGACGATGTAACAGACAAACCGTGTTATTGCAATAGATAAGAGAAAGGGTACTTTACCGGCAATCTGGACGATCTAACCGACTAACCGTGTTATTGCCATAGATAAGAGAAGGGTACTTTACCGGCAATCTGGACGATGTAACAGACACACCGTGTTATTGCAATATATTTGAGAAAGGGTACTTTACCGGCAATCTGGACGATCTAACCGACACACCGTCTTGTTACCGTGCCAGTATGCCCACATTGATATCTTCCACTGCGGTTCGTACAGATAGAACGTGTCTTCTCTCCCCTACAATAGAGTAAATACGGTAGCACTTCATAGAAATACACAGTAGAGTAAATACGGTAGATAGAAATACACAGTAGAGTAAATACTGTAGATAGAAATACACAGTAGAGTAAATACAGTAGTATTTCAAAGAAATACACAGTAAAGTAAATACGGTAGTGTTTCATAGAAATACACAGGATAGTAAATACGGTAGTGTTTCATAGAAATAAACAGTAGAGTAAATACGGTAGTGTTTCATAGAAATTCACAGTAGAGTAAATAGGGTAGATAGAAATACACAGTAGAGTAAATACGGTAGATAGAAATGCACAGTAGAGTAAATACGGTAGATAGAAAGACACAGTAGAGTAAATACGGTAGTACTTCATAGAAATCCACGGTAGAGTAAATACGGTAGTGTTTCATAGAAATACACAGTATAATAAATACGGTAGTGTTTCATAGACATACACAGTAGAGTAAATACGGTAGTGATTCATAGAAAGACACAGTAGGGTAAATACGGTAGTGTTTCATAGAAATACACAGTAGAGTAAATACGGTATGTTTTCATAGAAATACACAGTAGAGTAAATACGGTAGTATTTCATAGAAATACACAGTAGAGTAAATAAAGTAGTGTTTCATAAAAATACACAGTATAGTAAATACGGTAGTGTTTCATAGAAATACACAGTAAAGTAAATACGGTAGTGTTTCATAGAAATACACAGGATAGTAAATAAGGTAGTGTTTCATAGAAATAAACAGTAGAGTAAATACGGTAGTGTTTCATAGAAATACACAGTAGAGTAAATACGGTATGTTTTCATAGAAAAACACAGTAGAGTAAATACGGTCTTGTTTCATAGAAATACACAGTATAGTAAATAGGGTAGTGTTTCATAGAAATATACAGTAGAGTAAATACGGTAGTGTATCATAGAAATACACAGTATAGTAAATACGGTAGATAGAAATACACAGAAGAATAAATACGGTAGATAGAAATACACAGTAGAGTAAATACGGTAGTACTTCATAGAAATAAACAGTATAGTAAATAAGGTAGTATTTCATAGAAATACACAGTAGAGTAAATACGGTATTATTTCATAGAAATACACAGTAGAGTAAATACGCTAGTATTTCATAGAAATACACAGTATATTAAATAAGGTAGTATTTCATAGAAACACACAGTAGAGTAATTACGGTAGTACTTCATAGAAATACACAGTAGAGTAAATACGGTAGATAGAAATACACAGTAGAGTAAATACGGTAGATAGAAATACACAATAGAGTAAATACGGTAGATAGAATTACACAGTAGAATAAATACGGTAGTATTTCATAGACATATAATGTAGAGTAAATACGGTAGTACTTCATAGAAATACATGGTATAGTAAATACGGTAGATAGAAATACATAATAGAGTAAATACGGTAGATAGAATTACACAGTAGAGTAAATACGGTAGAACATCATAGAAATACACAGTAGAGTAAATACGGTAGTATTTCATAGAAATACACAGTAGAGTAAATACAGTAGTATTTCATAGAAATACATAGTAGAGTAACTACGATAATACTTCATAGAAATACACAGTAGAGTAAATACCGTAGTACTTCATAGAAATCCACAGTAGAGTAAATACGGTAGTGTTTCATAGAAATACACAGTATAGTAAATACGGTAGTATTTCATAGACATAAACAGTAGAGTAAATAGAGTAGTGTTTCATAGAAATACACAGTAGTGTAAATACGGTATTGTTTCATAGAAATACACAGTAGAGTAAATACGGTATGTTTTCATAGAAATACACAGTAGAGTAAATACGGTAGTATTTCATAGAAATACACAGTAGAGTAAATAAAGTAGTGTTTCATAAAAATACACAGTAGAGAAAATACGATAATACTTCATAGAAATACACAGTATAGTAAATAGGGTAGTGTTTCATAGACATACACAGTAGAGTAAATACGGTAGTGTTTCATAGAAATACACAGTAGAGTAAATAGGGTAGTGTTTCATAGAAATACACAGTAGAGTAAATACGGTAGTGTATCATAGAAATACACAGTAGAGTAAATATTGTAGTATTTCATAGAAATACACAGTAGGGTAAATACGGTAGGGTTTCATAGAAATACAGAGTAGATTAAATACGGTAGATAGAAATGCACAGTAGAGTAAATACGGTAGATAGAAAGTCACAGTAGAGTAAATACAGTAGTGTTTCATAGAAATACACAGTAGAGTAAATACGGTAGTGTTTAATACAAATACACAGTAGAGTAAATACGGTAGTGTTTCATAGAAATACACAGTAGAGTAAATACGGTAATGTTTCATAGAAAAACAAGGTAGAGTAAATACGGTAGTGTTTCATAGAAATACACAGTAGAGTAAATACAGTAGTATTTCATAGAAATACATAGTAGAGTAACTACGATAATACTTCATAGAAATACACAGTAGAGTAAATACAGTAGTGTTTCATAGAAATACACAGTAGAGTAAATACAGCAGTACTTCATAGAAATACAAAGTAGAGTAAATACAGTAGTATTTCATAGAAATACATAGTAGAGTAACTACGATAATACTTCATAGAAATACACAGTAGAGTAAATACGGTAATACTTCATAGAAATCCACAGTAGAGTAAATACGGTAGTGTTTCATAGAAATACACAGGATAGTAAATATGGTAGTGTTTCATAGAAATAAACAGTAGAGTAAATACGGTAGTGTTTCATAGAAATACACAATAGAGTAAATACGGTATGTTTTCATAGAAAAACACAGTAGAGTAAACACGGTCGTGTTTCATAGAAATACACAGTATAGTAAATAGGGAGGTGTTTCATAGAAATACACAGTAGAGTAAATACGGTAGTGTTTCATAGAAATACACAGTAGAGTAAATACGGTAGTGTTTCATAGAAATACACAGTAGAGTAAATAGAGTAGTGTATCATAGAAACACACAATAGAGTAAATACGATAGTACTTCATAGAAATAAACAGCATAGTACATACGGTAGTGTTTCATAAAAATATACAATAGAGTAATTACGGTAGTATTTTATAGAAATACACAGTAGAGTAAATACGATAGTACTTCACAGAAATACAGAGTAGTGTAAATACGGTAGTACTTCATAGAAATACACAGTAGAGTAAATACGGTAGATTGAAATACACAGAAGAGTAAATACGGTAGATAGAAATACACAGTAGAGTAAATACGGTAGTACTTCATAGAAATACACAGTAGAGTAAATACGGTATTATTTCATAGAAAAACACATTAGAGTAAATACGGTAGTATTTCATAGAAATACACAGTATAGTAAATAAGGTAGTATTTCATAGAAACACACAGTAGAGTAAATACGGTAGTACTTCATAGAAATACACAGTAGAGTAAATACGGTAGATAGACATACACAATAGAGTAAATACGGTAGATAGAATTACACAGTAGAGTAAATACGGTAGTACTTCATAGAAATATACAGTAGAGTAAATACGGTAGTATTTCATAGAAATACACAGTAGAGTAAATACGGTAGTATTTCATAGAAATATACAGTAGAGTAAATACAGTAGTACTTCATAGAAATACACAGTAGAGTAAATACGGTAGATAGAAATACACAGTATAGTAAATACGGTAGATAGAATTACACAGTAGAGTAAATACGGTAGTACTTCATAGAAATACACAGTAGAGTAAATACGGTAGTATTTCATAGAAATACACAGTAGAGTAAATACGGTAGTATTTCCTAGAAATATACAGTAGAGTAAATACGGTAGTACTTCATAGAAATACACAGTAGAGTAAATACGGTAGATAGAAATACACAGTATAGTAAATACGGTAGATAAAATTACACAATAGAGTAAATACGGTAGATAGAATTACACAGTAGAGTAAATACGGTAGAACTTCATACAAATACACAGTAGAGTAAATACGGTAGTATTTCATAGAAATACACAGTAGAGTAAATACGGTAGTATTTCATAGAAATATACAATAGAGTAAATACGGTAGTGTTTCATAGAAATACACAGTAGAGTAAATACGGTAGTATTTCATAGAAATACACAGTAGAGTAAATATGGTAGTATTTCATAGAAATACACTGTAGAGTAAATACGGTAGTGTTTCATAGAAATACACAGTAGAGTAAATACGGTAGTGTTTCATAGAAATACACAGTAGAGTAAATACGGTAGATAGAAATACACAGTAGAGTAAATACGGTAGATAGAAATGCACAGTAGAGTAAATACGGTAGATAGAAAGTCACAGTAGAGTAAATACGGTAGTGTTTCATAGAAATACACAGTAGAGTAAATACGGTAGTGTTTAATACAAATACACAGTAGAGTAAATAAGGTAGTACTTCATAGAAATACACAGTAGAGTAAATACGGTAGTATTTCATAGAAATACACAGTAGAGTAAATACGGTAGTATTTCATAGAATAATACAGTAGAGTAAATACGGTAGTACTTCATAGAAATACACAGTAGAGTAAATACGGTAGAGAGAAATACACAGTATAGTAAATACGGTAGATAGAATTACACAATATAGTAAATACGGTAGATAGAATTACACAGTAGAGTAAATACGGTAGAACTTCATAGAAATACACAGTAGAGTAAATACGGTAGTATTTCATAGAAATACACAGTAGAGTAAATACGGTAGTATTTCATAGAAATATACAATAGAGTAAATGCGGTAGATAGAAATACACAGTAGAGTAAATACGGTAGATAGAAATACACAGTAGAGTAAATACGGTAGTTCTTCATAGAAATACACAGTAGAGTAAATACGATAGTGTTTCATAGAAATACACAGTAGAGTAAATACGGTAGTATTTCATAGAAATACACAGTAGAGTAAATATGGTAGTATTTCATAGAAATACACTGTAGAGTAAATACGGTAGTGTTTCATAGAAATACACAGTATGGTAAATACGGTAGTGTTTCATAGAAATACACAGTAGAGTAAATACGGTAGATAGAAATACACAGTAGAGTAAATACGGTAGATAGAAATGCACAGTAGAGTAAATACGGTAGATAGAAAGTCACAGTAGAGTAAATACGGTAGTATTTCATAGAAATACACAGTAGAGTAAATACGGTAGTGTTTAATAGAAATACACAGTAGAGTAAATACGGTAGTATTTCATAGAAATATACAATAGAGTAAATACGGTAGTGTTTCATAGAAATATACAGTAGAGTAAATACGGTAGTATTTCATAGAAATACACAGTAGAGTAAATACGGTAGTATTTCATAGAAATACACAGTAGAGTAAATACGGTAGTGTTTCATAGAAATACACAGTAGAGTAAATACGGTAGTGTTTCATAGAAATACACAGTAGAGTAAATACGGTAGATAGAAATACACAGTAGAGTAAATACGGTAGATAGAAATACACAGTAGAGTAAATACGGTAGATAGAAATTCACAGTAGAGTAAATACGGTAGTGTTTCATAGAAATACACAGTAGAGTAAATACGGTAGTGTTTAATAGAAATACACAGTAGAGTAAATACGGTATTACTTCATAGAAATACACAGTAGAGTAAATACGGTAGTACTTCATAGAAATACACAGTAGAGTAAATACGGTAGTATTTCATAGAAAAACACAGTAGAGTAAATACGGTAGTATTTCATAGAAATACACAGTAGAGTAAATACGGTAGTATTTCATAGAAATACACAGTAGAGTAAATACGGTAGATAGAAATACACAATAGAGTAAATAGGTAGATAGAATTACACAGTAGAGTAAATACGGTAGTACTTCATAGAAATACACAGTAGAGTAAATACGGTAGTATTTCATAGAAATACACAGTAGAGTAAATACGGTAGTATTTCATAGAAATATACAGTAGAGTAAATACGGTAGTACTTCATAGAAATACACAGTAGAGTAAATACGGTAGATAGAAATACACAGTATAGTAAATACGGTAGATAGAAATACACAATAGAGTAAATACGGTAGATAGAATTACACAGTAGAGTAAATACGGTAGTACTTCATAGAAATACACAGTAGAGTAAATACGGTAGTATTTCATAGAAATACACAGTAGAGTAAATACGGTAGTATTTCATAGAAATACACAGTAGAGTAAATACGGTAGATAGAAATACACAGTAGAGTAAATACGGTAGTACTTCATAGAAATACACAGTAGAGTAAATACGGTAGTATTTCATAGAAATACACAGTAGAGTAAATACGGTAGTATTTCATAGAAATACACAGTAGAGTAAATACGGTAGATAGAAATACACAGTAGAGTAAATACGGTAGATAGAAATACACAGTAGAGTAAATACGGTAGATAGAAATGCACAGTAGAGTAAATACGGTAGATAGAAATTCACAGTAGAGTAAATACGGTAGTGTTTCATAGAAATACACAGTAGAGTAAATACGGTAGTATTTAATACAAATACACAGTAGAGTAAATACGGTAGTACTTCATAGAAATACACAGTAGAGTAAATACGGTAGTATTTCATAGAAATACACAGTAGAGTAAATACGGTAGTATTTCATAGAATAATACAGTAGAGTAAATACGGTAGTACTTCATAGAAATACACAGTAGAGTAAATACGGTAGATAGAAATACACAGTATAGTAAATACGGTAGATAGAAATACACAATAGAGTAAATACGGTAGATAGAATTACACAGTAGAGTAAATACGGTAGTACTTCATAGAAATACACAGTAGAGTAAATACGGTAGTATTTCATAGAAATACACAGTAGAGTAAATACGGTAGTATTTCATAGAAATATACAATAGAGTAAATACGGTAGCACTTCATAGAAATACACAGTAGAGTAAATGCGGTAGATAGAAATACACAGTAGAGTAAATACGGTAGATAGAAATACACAGTAGAGTAAATACGGTAGTACTTCATAGAAATACACAGTAGAGTAAATACGATAGTGTTTCATAGAAATACACAGTAGAGTAAATACGGTAGTATTTCATAGAAATACACAGTAGAGTAAATACGGTAGTATTTCATAGAAATACACAGTAGAGTAAATACGGTAGTATTTCATAGAAATACACAGTAGAGTAAATACGGTAGTATTTCATAGAAATACACAGTAGAGTAAATACGGTAGTATTTCATAGAAATACACAGTAGAGTAAATACGGTAGTATTCATAGAAATACACAGTAGAGTAAATACGGTAGATAGAAATACACAGTAGAGTAAATACGGTAGATAGAAATACACAGTAGAGTAAATACGGTAGATAGAAATACACAGTAGAGTAAATACGGTAGATAGAAATACACAGTAGAGTAAATACGGTAGTTTCATAGAAATACACAGTAGAGTAAATACGGTAGTACTTCATAGAAATACACAGTAGAGTAAATACGGTAGTATTTCATAGAAATACACAGTAGAGTAAATACGGTAGTATTTATAGAAATACACAGTAGAGTAAATACGGTAGTATTTCATAGAAATATACAGTAGAGTAAATACGGTAGCACTTCATAGAAATACACAGTAGAGTAAATACGGTAGATAGAAATACACAGTAGAGTAAATACGGTAGATAGAAATACACAGTAGAGTAAATACGGTAGTATTTCATAGAAATACACAGTAGAGTAAATACGGTAGTATTTCATAGAAATACACAGTAGAGTAAATACGGTAGTATTTCATAGAAATACACTGTAGAGTAAATACGGTAGTGTTTCATAGAAATACACAGTATGGTAAATACGGTAGTGTTTCATAGAAATACACAGTAGAGTAAATACGGTAGATAGAAATACACAGTAGAGTGAATACGGTAGATAGAAATGCACAGTAGAGAAAATACGGTAGATAGAAAGTCACAGTAGAGTAAATACGGTAGTATTTCATAGAAATACACAGTAGAGTAAATACGGTAGTGTTTAATACAAATACACAGTAGAGTAAATACGGTAGTATTTCATAGAAATATACAATAGAGTAAATACGGTAGTGTTTCATAGAAATATACAGTAGAGTAAATGCGGTAGTATTTCATAGAAATACACAGTAGAGTAAATATGGTAGTATTTCATAGAAATACACAGTAGAGTAAATACGGTAGTTTTCATAGAAATACACTGTAGAGTAAATACGGTAGTGTTTCATAGAAATACACAGTAGGGTAAATACGGTAGTGTTTCATAGAAATACACAGTAGAGTAAATACGGTAGATAGAAATACACAGTAGAGTAAATACGGTAGATAGAAATGCACAGTAGAGTAAATACGGTAGATAGAAAGTCACAGTAGAGTAAATACGGTAGTGTTTCATAGAAATACACAGTAGAGTAAATACGGTAGTGTTTAATACAAATACACAGTAGAGTAAATAAGGTAGTACTTCATAGAAATACACTGTAGAGTAAATACGGTAGTACTTCATAGAAATACACAGTAGAGTAAATACGGTATTATTTCATAGAAAAACACAGTAGAGTAAATACGGTAGTATTTCATAGAAATACACAGTATAGTAAATAAGGTAGTATTTCATAGAAACACACAGTAGAGTAAATACGGTAGATAGACATACACAATAGAGTAAATAGGTAGATAGAATTACACAGTAGAGTAAATACGGTAGTACTTCATAGAAATACACAGTAGAGTAAATACGGTAGTATTTCATAGAAATACACAGTAGAGTAAATACGGTAGTATTTCATAGAAATATACAGTA
The DNA here is from genome assembly GCA_014843695.1 of Archivesica marissinica. Classification (NCBI taxonomy): domain Eukaryota; kingdom Metazoa; phylum Mollusca; class Bivalvia; order Venerida; family Vesicomyidae; genus Archivesica; species Archivesica marissinica. The sequence goes on from CM026386.1 coordinate 93,271,064, forward strand.
GAGTAAATACGGTAGTACTTCATAGAAATACACAGTAGAGTAAATACGGTAGATAGAAATACACAGTATAGTAAATACGGTAGATAGAATTACACAATAGAGTAAATACGGTAGATAGAATTACACAGTAGAGTAAATACGGTAGAACTTCATACAAATACACAGTAGAGTAAATACGGTAGTATTTCATAGAAATACACAGTAGAGTAAATACGGTAGTATTTCATAGAAATATACAATAGAGTAAATACGGTAGTGTTTCATAGAAATACACAGTAGAGTAAATGCGGTAGTATTTCATAGAAATACACAGTAGAGTAAATACGGTAGTATTTCATAGAAATACACTGTAGAGTAAATACGGTAGTGTTTCATAGAAATACACAGTAGGGTAAATACGGTAGTGTTTCATAGAAATACACAGTAGAGTAAATACGGTAGATAGAAATACACAGTAGAGTAAATACGGTAGATAGAAATGCACAGTAGAGTAAATACGGTAGATAGAAAGTCACAGTAGAGTAAATACGGTAGTGTTTCATAGAAATACACAGTAGAGTAAATACGGTAGTGTTTAATACAAATACACAGTAGATTAAATACGGTAGTACTTCATAGAAATACACAGTAGAGTAAATACGGTAGTATTTCATAGATATACACAGTAGAGTAAATACGGTAGTATTTCATAGAATTATACAGTAGAGTAAATACGGTAGTACTTCATAGAAATACACAGTAGAGTAAATACGGTAGAGAGAAATACACAGTATAGTAAATACGGTAGATAGAATTACACAATATAGTAAATACGGTAGATAGAAATACACAGTAGAGTAAATACGGTAGTACTTCATAGACATACACAGTAGAGTAAATACGATAGTGTTTCATAGAAATACACAGTAGAGTAAATACGGTAGTATTTCATAGAAATACACAGTAGAGTAAATGCGGTAGTATTTCATAGAAATACACAGTAGAGTAAATATGGTAGATAGAAATACACTGTAGAGTAAATACGGTAGGTAGAAATACACAGTAGAGTAAATACGGTAGTGTTTCATAGAAATACACAGTAGAGTAAATACGGTATATAGAAATACACAGTAGAGTGAATACGGTAGATAGAAATGCACAGTAGAGAAAATACGGTAGATAGAAAGTCACAGTAGAGTAAATACGGTAGTATTTCATAGAAATACACAGTAGAGTAAATACGGTAGTGTTTAATACAAATACACAGTAGAGTAAATACGGTAGTATTTCATAGAAATATACAATAGAGTAAATACGGTAGTGTTTCATAGAAATATACAGTAGAGTAAATGCGGTAGTATTTCATAGAAATACACTGTAGAGTAAATACGGTAGTGTTTCATAGAAATACACAGTAGGGTAAATACGGTAGTGTTTCATAGAAATACACAGTAGAGTAAATACGGTAGATAGAAATACACAGTAGAGTAAATACGGTAGATAGAAATGCACAGTAGAGTAAATACGGTAGATAGAAAGTCACAGTAGAGTAAATACGGTAGTGTTTAATACAAATACACAGTAGAGTAAATAAGGTAGTACTTCATAGAAATACACTGTAGAGTAAATACGGTAGTATTTCATAGATATACACAGTAGAGTAAATACGGTAGTATTTTATAGAAATACACAGTAGAGTAAATATGGTAGTATTTCATAGAAATATACAATAGAGTAAATACGGTAGCACTTCATAGAAATACACAGTAGAGTAAATGCGGTAGATAGAAATACACAGTAGAGTAAATACCATAGATAGAAATACACAGTAGAGTAAATACGGTAGTATTTCATAGAAATACACAGTAGAGTAAATGCGGTAGTATTTCATAGAAATACACAGTAGAGTAAATATGGTAGTATTTCATAGAAATACACTTTTTAGTAAATACGGTAGTGTTTCATAGAAATACACAGTATGGTAAATACGGTAGTGTTTCATAGAAATACACAGTAGAGTAAATACGGTAGATAGAAATACACAGTAGAGTGAATACGGTAGATAGAAATGCACAGTAGAGAAAATACGGTAGATAGAAAGTCACAGTAGAGTAAATACGGTAGTATTTCATAGAAATACACAGTAGAGTAAATACGGTAGTGTTTAATACAAATACACAGTAGAGTAAATACGGTAGTATTTCATAGAAATATACAATAGAGTAAATACGGTAGTGTTTCATAGAAATATACAGTAGAGTAAATGTGGTAGTATTTCATAGAAATACACAGTAGAGTAAATATGGTAGTATTTCATAGAAATACACTGTAGAGTAAATACGGTAGTGTTTCATAGAAATACACAGTAGGGTAAATACGGTAGTGTTTCATAGAAATACACAGTAGAGTAAATACGGTAGATAGAAATACACAGTAGAGTAAATACGGTAGATAGAAATGCACAGTAGAGTAAATACGGTAGATAGAAAGTCACAGTAGAGTAAATACGGTAGTGTTTCATAGAAATACACAGTAGAGTAAATACGGTAGTGTTTAATACAAATACACAGTAGAGTAAATAAGGTAGTACTTCATAGAAATACACTGTAGAGTAAATACGGTAGTATTTCATAGAAATACACAGTAGAGTAAATACGGTAGTATTTCATAGAATAATACAGTAGAGTAAATACGGTAGTACTTCATAGAAATACACAGTAGAGTAAATACGGTAGATAGAAATACACAATATAGTAAATACGGTAGATAGAATTACACAGTAGAGTAAATACGGTAGAATTCATAGAAATACACAGTAGAGTAAATACGGTAGTATTTCATAGAAATACACAGTAGAGTAAATACGGTAGTATTTCATAGAAATATACAATAGAGTAAATACGGTAGCACTTCATAGAAATACACAGTAGAGTAAATGCGGTAGATAGAAATACACAGTAGAGTAAATACGGTAGATAGAAATACACAGTAGAGTAAATACGGTAGTACTTCATAGACATACACAGTAGAGTAAATACGATAGTGTTTCATAGAAATACACAGTAGAGTAAATACGGTAGTATTTCATAGAAATACACAGTAGAGTAAATACGGTAGTATTTCATAGAAATACACAGTAGAGTAAATATGGTAGTATTTCATAGAAATACACTGTAGAGTAAATACGGTAGTATTTCATAGAAATACACAGTAGAGTAAATACGGTAGTGTTTCATAGAAATACACAGTAGAGTAAATACGGTAGTATTTCATAGAAATACACAGTAGAGTAAATACGGTAGTATTTCATAGAAATACACAGTAGAGTAAATACGGTAGTATTCATAGAAATACACAGTAGAGTAAATACGGTAGTGTTTCATAGAAATACACAGTAGAGTAAATACGGTAGTGTTTCATAGAAATACACAGTAGAGTAAATACGGTAGATAGAAATACACAGTAGAGTAAATACGGTAGATAGAAATACACAGTAGAGTAAATACGGTAGATAGAAAGTCACAGTAGAGTAAATACGGTAGTGTTTCATAGAAATACACAGTAGAGTAAATACGGTAGTGTTTAATAGAAATACACAGTAGAGTAAATACGGTAGTACTTCATAGAAATACACAGTAGAGTAAATACGGTAGTACTTCATAGAAATACACAGTAGAGTAAATACGGTAGTATTTCATAGAAATACACAGTAGAGTAAATACGGTAGTATTTCATAGAAATACACAGTAGAGTAAATACGGTAGTATTTCATAGAAATACACAGTAGAGTAAATACGGTAGATAGAAATACACAATAGAGTAAATACGGTAGATAGAATTACACAGTAGAGTAAATACGGTAGTATTTCATAGAAATACACAGTAGAGTAAATACGGTAGTATTTCATAGAAATACACAGTAGAGTAAATACGGTAGTATTTCATAGAAATACACAGTAGAGTAAATACGGTAGTACTTCATAGAAATACACAGTAGAGTAAATACGGTAGATAGAATACACAGTATAGTAAATACGGTAGTAAATACACAATAGAGTAAATACGGTAGATAGAATTACACAGTAGAGTAAATACGGTAGCTTCATAGAAATACACAGTAGAGTAAATACGGTAGTATTTCATAGAAATACACAGTAGAGTAAATACGGTAGTATTTCATAGAAATACACAGTAGAGTAAATACGGTAGATAGAAATACACAGTAGAGTAAATACGGTAGTACTTCATAGAAATACACAGTAGAGTAAATACGGTAGTATTTCATAGAAATACACAGTAGAGTAAATACGGTAGTATTTCATAGAAATACACAGTAGAGTAAATACGGTAGTTTATAGAAATACACAGTAGAGTAAATACGGTAGATAGAAATACACAGTAGAGTAAATACGGTAGTACTTCATAGAAATACACAGTAGAGTAAATACGGTAGTATTTCATAGAAATACACTGTAGAGTAAATACGGTAGATAGAAATACACAGTAGAGTAAATACGGTAGTATTTCATAGAAATACACAGTAGAGTAAATACGGTAGTATTTCATAGAAATACACAGTAGAGTAAATACGGTAGTATTT
>CM026386.1:93276642-93301121 GCA_014843695.1 Archivesica marissinica
TAAAAGTAAGGTAAAACAAGGATTACGAGTGGATAGTAGCCACAAATTACAATAAAATACATGTAAAAGTAAGGTAAAACAAGGATTACGAGTGGATAGTAGCCACAAATTACAATAAAATACACGTAAAAGTAAGGTAAAACAAGGATTACGAGTGGATAGTAGCCACAAATTACAATAAAATACACGTAAAAGTAAGGTAAAACAAGGATTACGAGTGGATAGTAGCCACAAATTACAATAAAATACACGTAAAAGTAAGGTAAAACAAGGATTACGAGTGGATAGTAGCCAAAAATTACAATAAAATACATGTAAAAGTAAGGTAAAACAAGGATTACGAGTGGATAGTAGCCACAAATTACAATAAAATACATGTAAAAGTAAGGTAAAACAAGGATTACGAGTGGATAGTAGCCACAAATTACAATAAAATACATGTAAAAGTAAGGTAAAACAAGGATTACGAGTGGATAGTAGCCACAAATTACAATAAAATACACGTAAAAGTAAGGTAAAACAAGGATTACGAGTGGATAGTAGCCACAAATTACAATAAAATACACGTAAAAGTAAGGTAAAACAAGGATTACGAGTGGATAGTAGCCACAAATTACAATAAAATACACGTAAAAGTAAGGTAAAACAAGGATTACGAGTGGATAGTAGCCACAAATTACAATAAAATACATGTAAAAGTAAGGTAAAACAAGGATTACGAGTGGATAGTAGCCACAAATTACAATAAAATACACGTAAAAGTAAGGTAAAACAAGGATTACGAGTGGATAGTAGCCACAAATTACAATAAAATACACGTAAAAGTAAGGTAAAACAAGGATTACGAGTGGATAGTAGCCACAAATTACAATAAAATACACGTAAAAGTAAGGTAAAACAAGGATTACGAGTGGATAGTAGCCACAAATTACAATAAAATACACGTAAAAGTAAGGTAAAACAAGGATTACGAGTGGATAGTAGCCACAAATTACAATAAAATACATGTAAAAGTAAGGTAAAACAAGGATTACGAGTGGATAGTAGCCACAAATTACAATAAAATACATGTAAAAGTAAGGTAAAACAAGGATTACGAGTGGATAGTAGCCACAAATTACAATAAAATACATGTAAAAGTAAGGTAAAACAAGGATTACGAGTGGATAGTAGCCACAAATTACAATAAAATACACGTAAAAGTAAGGTAAAACAAGGATTACGAGTGGATAGTAGCCACAAATTACAATAAAATACACGTAAAAGTAAGGTAAAACAAGGATTACGAGTGGATAGTAGCCACAAATTACAATAAAATACATGTAAAAGTAAGGTAAAACAAGGATTACGAGTGGATAGTAGCCACAAATTACAATAAAATACACGTAAAAGTAAGGTAAAACAAGGATTACGAGTGGATAGTAGCCACAAATTACAATAAAATACACGTAAAGTAAGGTAAAACAAGGATTACGAGTGGATAGTAGCCACAAATTACAATAAAATACATGTAAAAGTAAGGTAAAACAAGGATTACGAGTGGATAGTAGCCACAAATTACAATAAAATACACGTAAAAGTAAGGTAAAACAAGGATTACGAGTGGATAGTAGCCACAAATTACAATAAAATACACGTAAAAGTAAGGTAAAACAAGGATTACGAGTGGATAGTAGCCACAAATTACAATAAAATACATGTAAAAGTAAGGTAAAACAAGGATTACGAGTGGATAGTAGCCACAAATTACAATAAAATACACGTAAAAGTAAGGTAAAACAAGGATTACGAGTGGATAGTAGCCACAAATTACAATAAAATACACGTAAAAGTAAGGTAAAACAAGGATTACGAGTGGATAGTAGCCACAAATTACAATAAAATACACGTAAAAGTAAGGTAAAACAAGGATTACGAGTGGATAGTAGCCACAAATTACAATAAAATACACGTAAAAGTAAGGTAAAACAAGGATTACGAGTGGATAGTAGCCACAAATTACAATAAAATACATGTAAAAGTAAGGTAAAACAAGGATTACGAGTGGATAGTAGCCACAAATTACAATAAAATACATGTAAAAGTAAGGTAAAACAAGGATTACGAGTGGATAGTAGCCACAAATTACAATAAAATACACGTAAAAGTAAGGTAAAACAAGGATTACGAGTGGATAGTAGCCACAAATTACAATAAAATACACGTAAAAGTAAGGTAAAACAAGGATTACGAGTGGATAGTAGCCACAAATTACAATAAAATACACGTAAAAGTAAGGTAAAACAAGGATTACGAGTGGATAGTAGCCACAAATTACAATAAAATACACGTAAAAGTAAGGTAAAACAAGGATTACGAGTGGATAGTAGCCACAAATTACAATAAAATACACGTAAAAGTAAGGTAAAACAAGGATTACGAGTGGATAGTAGCCACAAATTACAATAAAATACATGTAAAAGTAAGGTAAAACAAGGATTACGAGTGGATAGTAGCCACAAATTACAATAAAATACACGTAAAAGTAAGGTAAAACAAGGATTACGAGTGGATAGTAGCCACAAATTACAATAAAATACATGTAAAAGTAAGGTAAAACAAGGATTACGAGTGGATAGTAGCCACAAATTACAATAAAATACACGTAAAAGTAAGGTAAAACAAGGATTACGAGTGGATAGTAGCCACAAATTACAATAAAATACACGTAAAAGTAAGGTAAAACAAGGATTACGAGTGGATAGTAGCCACAAATTACAATAAAATACACGTAAAAGTAAGGTAAAACAAGGATTACGAGTGGATAGTAGCCACAAATTACAATAAAATACACGTAAAAGTAAGGTAAAACAAGGATTACGAGTGGATAGTAGCCACAAATTACAATAAAATACATGTAAAAGTAAGGTAAAACAAGGATTACGAGTGGATAGTAGCCACAAATTACAATAAAATACATGTAAAAGTAAGGTAAAACAAGGATTACGAGTGGATAGTAGCCACAAATTACAATAAAATACACGTAAAAGTAAGGTAAAACAAGGATTACGAGTGGATAGTAGCCACAAATTACAATAAAATACATGTAAAAGTAAGGTAAAACAAGGATTACGAGTGGATAGTAGCCACAAATTACAATAAAATACATGTAAAAGTAAGGTAAAACAAGGATTACGAGTGGATAGTAGCCACAAATTACAATAAAATACACGTAAAAGTAAGGTAAAACAAGGATTACGAGTGGATAGTAGCCACAAATTACAATAAAATACACGTAAAAGTAAGGTAAAACAAGGATTACGAGTGGATAGTAGCCACAAATTACAATAAAATACACGTAAAAGTAAGGTAAAACAAGGATTACGAGTGGATAGTAGCCACAAATTACAATAAAATACACGTAAAAGTAAGGTAAAACAAGGATTACGAGTGGATAGAGTAACAAAGTATCCCAAAATGACAAATTTGGGTTTATTAATGTAAAATTGGATTTTATTTCATCAAAATAAATCACTGAACATTTCCATTCGCGGTCATAGCAAAACTTAGCAAAATAGTGTCTACATGCACATACATATATGATCTTACATGAATGGTTATTTCATACAATATTATATGAAACGAGTTTTGGAATCTTGCTAATAAGCGAGCCTTTTTAATAGCAAGTTTCATAAAATATGGTATGAAATCCCCATGAGTCATTTTTATCACATTATCATAATGGGTTTCAATAATAATTTTGCACAAAATAACACTGCTACTTTCATTTTTGCGCCAACTGTCAGCGCAAATTGTCATGACGTCAGTAACTTGTCATGACGTCAGTAAATTGTCATGACGTCACTACGCAAAGTATTGTTATATTTAGGTTTTAAACAGCGTTATTATTGCATCAAGACTTTGTAGTTTGTATTTTACCATTAACGTTATGTACCAATTCACATACAAATATGCATAGGCCTACTTTGAAGATTAATTTACAAATTATAAGGATTATTCTCTATAAACCAATCAGAATCCGTTCAGGTGTTATTACAAGAAATGATGAGAGTACTGTATTACACTAAATACATGCGAAGTGTCAGGCTGTCTAATTCTGTATTTGTGTAATTATGTATTTCCTCAATGAGTGCTCTTTATATCTATAGATGGCAGGCTGTCTAATCCTGGCATCCATGGTTGAAGTCATTGTCGGTATAACAGGTCTAGTAGGGGTTCTTCTGAGGTTCATTGGGCCCCTAACTATTTCAGTAGTTGTGTCCTTGATTGGCTTGTCTCTGTACACAATACCGATGGCGTATGTACGAACACACTGGGGAATGTCGTCCCTGTAAGTCTGCATGCTATATCACCTATCTACACAACCCCATGCAACTTTAAAGCGACACTTTGTTTGATCGGGTATTGCGCCTGAATCAGCACTATTTTGGGCTATATCACCGGCGGGCAGTTTACCACACGTTTCCTGGGCAGGCTCCAGCGGTAAACCAGTACGTGATACATGTAGCAACATCCGTAAGAAACTGCCAACATTTTCATATAAAACAAACACGGCCTAAGCGGGGCTCGAACCTGTGACCTTCAGTGATGAAAATGTAAATTTTCTATTATATAGTAGGCCTATATTTGTTTCCAAATATGTGTCACAGAATCTGACTATTCTCAGTTAATAAACAAACATCGTATACGATGTTGGTTGACGTAACAAACAAATGCAAATAGTGTCAACAGCCATGCCTAATACAACGCGTGTATCCTGAATAACAACATTTGTGTGCCTATCACATCACAGTATCCGTTACATCACAGTGTCCGTAATATCACAGTGTCCGCTACATCACAGTGTCCGTTACATCACAGTGTCCGCTACATCACAGTGTCCGTTACATCACAGTATCCGTTGCATCACAGTATCCGTTACAGCACAGTATTCGTTACATCACAGTATCCGTTAAATCACAGTATCCGTTACATCACAGTGTCCGTTACATCACAGTATCCTTTACATCACAGTGTCATTTACATCACATAATCCGTTACATCACAGTGTCCGTTACATCACAGTATCCGTTATATCACAGTATCCGTTACCTCACAGTATCCGTTACATCACAGTATCCTATACATCACAGAATCAGTTATATCACAGTATCCGTTACACCACAGTATCCGTTACAGCACAGTATCCGTTATACCACATTATCCGTTACATCACAATATCCGTTATATCACAGTATCCGTTACATCACAGTATACGTTACATCACAGTATCCTTTACAGCACAGTATCCGTTACATCACAGTATCTGTCACATCACAGAATCCGTTACATCACAGTATCTTTTACATCACAGTGTCCGTAATATCACAGTATCCGTTACATCACAGTATATGTTACATCACAGTATCCGTTATGCCACAGTATCCGTTACATCACAGTATCCGTTATATCACAGTGTCCGTTACATCACAGTATCTGTTACGTCACAGTATCCTTTACATCACAGTATCAGTTACATCACAGTGTCCGTTACATCACAGTATCCGATACATCACAGTATCCGTTATATCACAGTATCCGTTACATCGCAGTGTCCGTTACATAACAGTATCCGTTACATCACAGTATACGTTACATCACAGTATCCGTTACGTCACAGTATCCATTACATCACAGTATCCGTTACATTACAGTATCTGTTACATCACAGTGTCCATTACATCACATTATCCGTTACATCACAGTATCCGTTACATCACAATATCCGTTACATCACAGTATCCGTTATGCCACAGTATCCGTTACACCACAGTGTCATTTACATCACAGTATCCGTTACACCACAGTATCCGTTTCATCACAGTATCCGTTATACCACAGTATCCGTTACATCACAGTATCCGTTACATCACAGTATCCGCTACACCACATTATCCGTTATACCACAGTCTCCGTTACATCACAGTATCGGTTACATCACAGTATCCTTTACATCACAGTATCCGTTATATCACAGTATCCGTTAGATCACAGTGTCCGTTACATCACAATATCCGTTATATCACAGTATCCGTTACATCACAGTATCCGTTATATCACAGTATCCGTTACATCACAGTATCCGTTACATCACAGTATCCTTTACATCACAGAATCAGTTATATCACAGTATCCGTTACACCACAGTATCCGTTACATCACAATATCCATTATGTCACAGTATCCGTTACATCACAGTATACGTTACATAACAGTATCCTTTACAGCACAGTATCCGTTACATCACAGTATCTGTTACATCACAGTATCTGTTACATCACAGTATCCGTTATGCCACAGTATCCGTTACATCACAGTATCCGTTATATCACATTGCCCGTTACATCACAGTATCTGTTACGTCACAGTATCCTTTACATCACAGTATCAGTTACATCACAGTGTCCGTTACATCACAGTATCCGATACATCACAGTATCCGTTATATCACAGTATCCGTTACAACGCAGTGTCCGTTACATAACAGTATCCGTTACATCACAGTATCCGTTACATCACAGTATCCGTTACGTCACAGTATCCATTACATCACAGTATCCGTTACATTACAGTATCTGTTACATCACAGTGTCCATTACATCACATTGTCCGTTACATCACAGTATCCGTTACATCAGAGTATCCGTTACATCACAGTATCCGTTATGCCACAGTATCCGTTACATCACAGTGTCATTTACATCACAGTATCCGTTACATTACAGTATCCGTTACACCGCAGTGTCCGTTACATCAAAGTATCCGTTACATCACAGTATACGTTATATCACAGTATCCGTTACATCACAGTAGACGTTACATCACAGTATACGTTACATCACAGTATCCGTTAAATCACAGTATCCGTTACATCACAGTGTCCGTTACATCACAGTATCCTTTACATCACAGTGTCATTTACATCACAGATTCCGTTACATCACAGTGTCCGTTACATCACAGTATCCGTTATATCACAGTATCCGTTACATCACAGTATCCGTTACATCACAGTATATGTTACATCACAGTATCCGTTATGCCACAGTATCCGTTACATCACAGTATCCGTTATATCACATTGTCCGTTACATCACAGTATCTGTTACGTCACAGTATCCTTTACATCACAGTATCAGTTACATCACAGTTTCCGTTACATCACATATCCGATACATCACAGTATCCGTTATATCACAGTATCCGTTACATTACAGTGTCCGTTACATAACAGTATCCGTTACATCACAGTATCCGTTACATCACAGTATCCGTTAAGTCACAGAATCCATTACATCACAGTATCCGTTACATTACAGTATCTGTTACATCACAGTGTCCATTACATCACATTATCCGTTACATCACAGTATCCGTTATGCCACAGTATCCGTTACACCACAGTGTCATTTACATCACAGTATCCGTTACACCACAGTATCCGTTTCATCACAGTATCCGTTATACCACAGTATCCGTTACATCACAGTATCCGTTACATCACAGTATCCGCTACACTATACTGTGATGTAACAGATACTGTGATGTAACAGATACTGTGATGTAACGGATACTGTGCTGTAAAGGATACTGTGATGTAACGCATACTGTGATGTAACGGATACTGTGATATAACGGATAACAGTATCCGTTATACCACAGTATCCGTTACATCACAGTATCCGTTATATCACAGTCTCCGTTACATCACAGTATCCGTTACATCACAGTATCCTTTGCATCACAGTATCCGTAATATCACAGTATCCGTTAGATCACAGTGTCCGTTACATCACAATATCCGTTATATCACAGTATCCGTTACATCACAGTATCCGTTATATCACAGTATCCGTTACATCACAGTATCCGTTACATCACAGTATCCTTTACATCACAGAATCAGCTATATCACAGTATCCGTTACACCACAGTATCCGTTACAGCACAGTATCCGTTATACCACATTATCCGTTACATCACAATATCCGTTATATCACAGTATCCGTTACATCACAGTATACGTTACATCACAGTATCCTTTACAGCACAGTATCCGTTACATCACAGTATCTGTTACATCACAGTATCTGTTACATCACAGTATCCGTTATGCCACAGTATCCGTTACATCACAGTATCCGTTATATCACATTGCCCGTTACATCACAGTATCTGTTACGTCACAGTATCCTTTACATCACAGTATCAGTTACATCACAGTGACCGTTACATCACATCATCCGATATATCACAGTATCCGTTATATCACAGTATCCGTTACATCGCAGTGTCCGTTACATAACAGTATCCGTGACATCACAGTATCCGTTACATCACAGTATCCGTTACGTCACAGTATCCATTACATCACAGTATCCGTTACATTACAGTATATGTTACATCACAGTGTCCATTATATCACATTGTCCGTTACATCACAGTATCCGTTACATCACAGTATCCGTTACATCACAGTATCCGTTATGCCACAGTATCCGTTACATCACAGTATACGTTACATCACAGTATCCTTTACAGCACAGTATCCGTTACATCACAGTATCTGTTACATCACAGTATCCGTTACATCACAGTATCTTTTAAATCACAGTGTCCGTAACATCACAGTATCCGTTACACCACATTATCCTTTACAGCACAGTATCCGTTACATCACAGTATCTCTTACATCATAGTATCCGTTACAGCACAGTATCTTTTACATCACAGTGTCCGTAACATCACAGTATCCGTTACATCACAGTATCTGTTACATCACAGTATCCGTTATGCCACAGTATCCGTTACATCACAGTATCCGTTATATCACAGTATCCGTTACATCGCAGTGTCCGTTACATAACAGTATACGTTACATCACAGTATCCGTTACATCACAGTATCCGTTACATCACAGAACCATTACATCACAGTATCCGTTACATTACAGTATCTGTTACATCACAGTGTCCGTTACATCACAGTGTCCGTTACATCACAGTGTCCATTACATCACAGTGTCCGTTACATCACAGTATCCGTTAAGTCACAGTATCCATTACATCACAGTATCCGTTACATTACAGTATCTGTTACATCACAGTGTACATTACATCACATTGTCCGTTACATCACAGTATCCGTTACATCACAGTATCCGTTACATCACAGTATCCGTTATGCCACAGTATCCGTTACATCACAGTATCCGTTACATCACAGTATCCGTTACACCACAGTATCCGTTACATCACAGTATCCGTTACATCATAGTATCTTTTACATTACAGTGTCCGTAATATCATAGTATCCGTTACATCACAGTATCTGTTACATCACAGTATCCGTTATGCCACAGTATCCGTTACATCACAGTATCCGTTATATCACAGTGTCCGTTACATCACAGTATCTGTTACGTCACAGTATCCTTTACATCACAGTATCAGTTACATCACAGTGTCCGTTACATCACAGTATCCGATACATCACAGTATCCGTTATATCCCAGTATCCGTTACATCGCAGTGTCCGTTACATAACAGTATCCGTTACATCACAGTATCCGTTACATCACAGTATCCGTTACGTCACAGTATCCATTACATAACAGTATCCGTTACATTACAGTATATGTTACATCACAGTGTCCATTACATCACATTGTCCGTTACATCACAGTATCCATTACATCACAGTATCCGTTAACTCACAGTATCCGTTATGCCACAGTATCCGTTACATCACAGTATCCGTTACATCACAGTATCCGTTACACCACATTATCCGTTACATCACAGTATCCGTTACATCACAGTATCCGTTACACCACAGTATCCGTTATACCACAGTATCCGTTACATCACAGTATCCGTTATATCACAGTCTCCGTTACATCACAGTATCCGTTACATCACAGTATCCGTTATACCACAGTATCCGTTACATCACAGTATCCGTTATATCACAGTCTCCGTTATATCACAGTATCCGTTACATCACAGTATCCTTTACATCACAGTATCCGTTATATCACAGTATCCGTTACATCACAGTATCCGTTACATCACAGTATCCGTTATATCACAGTATCCGTTACATCACAGTATCCGTTATATCACAGTATCCGTTACATCACAGTATCCGTTACATCACAGTATTCTTTACATCACAGAATCAGTTATATCACAGTATCTGTTACACCACAGTATCCGTTACAGCACAGTATCCGTTATACCACATTATCCGTTACATCACAATATCCGTTATATCACAGTATCCGTTACATCACAGTATACGTTACATCACAGTATCCTTTACAGCACAGTATCCGTTACATCACAGAATCTTTTACATCACAGTGTCCGTAACATCACAGTATCCGTTACATCACAGTATCTGTTACATCACAGTATCCGTTATATCACAGTATCCGTTACATCACAGTGTCCGTTACATAACAGTATACGTTACATCACAGTACCCGTTACATCACAGTATCCGTTACATCACAGTATCCATTACATCACAATATCCGTTACATTACAGTATCTGTTACATCACAGTGTCCGTTACATCACAGTGTCCGTTACATCACAGTGTCCGTTACATCACATTGTCCGTTACATCACAATATCCGTTACGTCACAGTATCCATTACATCACAGTATCCATTACATTACAGTATATGTTACATCACAGTGTCCATTACATCACATTGTCCGTTACATCATAGTATCCGTTACATCACAGTATCCGTTACATCACAGTATCCGTTATGCCACAGTATCCGTTACATCACAGTATCCGCTACATCACAGTATCAGTTACACCACAGTATCCGTTACATCACAGTATCCGTTACATCACAGTTTCCGTTATACCACAGTATCCTTTACATCACAGTATCCGTTATATCACAGTCTCCGTTACATCACAGTATCCGTTACATCACAGTATCCTTTACATCACAGTATCCGTTATATCACAGTATCCGTTACATCACAGTATCCGTTACATCACAGTATTCGTTATATCACAGTATCCGTTACATCACAGTATCCGTTATATCACAGTATCTGTTACATCACAATATCCGTTACATCACAGTATCCTTTACATCACATAATCAGTTATATCACAGTATCCGTTACACCACAGTATCCGTTACAGCACAGTATCCGTTATACTACATTATCCGTTACATCACAATATCCGTTATATCACAGTATCCGTTACATCACAGTATACGTGACATCAAAGTATCCTTTACAGCACAGTATCCGTTACATTTTAGTATCTGTTACATCCCAGTATCCGTTACATCACAGTATCTTTTATATCACAGTGTCCGTAACATCACAGTATCCGTTACATCACAGTATCTGTTACATCACAGTATCCGTTATGCCACAGTATCCTTTACATCACAGTATCCGTTACATAACAGTATACGTTACATCACAGTATCCGTTACATCACAGTATCCATTACATCACAGTATCCGTTACATTACAGTATCTGTTACATCACAGTGTCCGTTACATCACAGTGTCCGTTACATCACAGTGTCCGTTACATCACATTGTCCGTTCACAGTATCCGTTGCATCACAGTATCCGGTATATCACAGTATCCGTTACATCACAGTTCCGTTACATCACAGTGTCCGTTACATCACAGTATCCGATACATCACAGTATCCGTTATATCACAGTATCCGTTACATCGCAGTGTCCGTTACATAACAGTATCCGTTACATCACAGTATCCGTTACATCACAGTGTCCGTTACATCACATTGTCCGTTCACAGTATTCGTTGCATCACAGTATCCGTTATATCACAGTATCCGTTACATCACAGTATCCGTTACATCACAGTATCCGTTTTATCACAGTATCCGTTACATCACAGTATATGTTAAATCACAGTATCCGTTACATCACAGTATACGTTACATCACAGTATACCTTACATCATAGTATACGTTACATCACAGTATCTGTTACATCACAGTATCCGTTATGCCACAGTATCCGTTACATCACAGTATCCGTTATATCACAGTATCCGTTACATCACAGTATATGTTACGTCACAGTATCCTTTACATCACAGTATCAGTTATATCACAGTATCCGATACATCACAGTATCCGTTATATCACAGTAACCGTTACATCGCAGTGTCCGTTACATAACAGTATCCGTTACATCACAGTATCCGTTACATCACAGTATCCGTTACATCACAGTATCCATTACATCACAGTATCCGTTACATTACAGTATCTGTTACATTACAGTGTCCGTTACATCACAGTGTCCGTTACATCACAGTGTCCGTTACATCACATTGTCCGTTCACAGTATCCATTACATCACAGTATCCGTTACATTACAGTATCTGTTACATTACAATGTCCGTTATATCACAGTATCCGTTACATCACAGTATCCGTTACATCACAGTATCCGTTTTATCACAGTATCCGCTACATCACAGTATATGTTAAATCATAGTATCCGTTACATCACAGTATACGTTACATCACAGTATACGTTACATCATAGTATACGTTATATAACAGTGTCCGTTACATCACAGTATCCGTTATATCACAGTATCCGTTACATCACAGTATACGTTACATCACAGTATCCGTTACATTACAGTACCCGTTACATCATAGTATCCGTTACATCACAATATCCGTTATGCATGAGTATCCGTTACATCACAGTATCCGTTATATCACAGTATCCGTTACATCACAGTATCCTTTACATCACGTTATCCGTTATATCACAGTAGCCGTTACATCACAGTGTCCGTTACATCACAGTATCCTGTTATATCACTGAATCCGCTACATCACAGTATCCGTTATATCACAGTGTCATTTACATCACAGTATCCGTTACACCACAGTATCCGTTACATCACAGTATCCGTTATACCACAGTATCCGTTACATCACAGTATCCGTTACATCACAGTATCCGTTACACAACAGTATCCGTTAAATCACAGTATCCGTTACATCACAGTATCCGTTACACAACAGTATCCTTTATACCACAGAATCCGTTACATCACGGTATCCGTTATATCACAGTCTCTGTTACATCACAGTATCCGTTACATCACAGTATCCTTTATATCACAGTATCCGTGATATCACAGTACCCGTTACATCAGAGTGTCCGTAACATCACAGTATCCGTTATATCACAGTATCCATTACATCACAGTATCCGTTACATCACAGTATCCTTTACATCACAGAATCAGTTATATCACAGTATCCGTTAAACCACAGTATCCGTTACAGCACCGTATCCGTTATACCACATTATCCGTTACATCACAGTATCCGTTTTATCACAGTATCCATTACATCACAGTATACGTTACATCACAGTATCCTTTACAGCACAGTATCAGTTACAACACAGTATCTGTTACATCACAGTATCCGTTACATCACAGTATCTTTTACATCACAGTGTCCGTAACATCACATAATCAATTATATCACAGTATCCTTTACACCACAGTATCCGTTACAGCACAGTATCCGTTATACCACATTATCCGTTACATCACAATATCCGTTATATCACAGTATCCGTTACATCACAGTATACGTGACATCAAAGTATCCTTTACAGCACAGTATCCGTTACATTATAGTATCTGTTACATCCCAGTATCCGTTACATCACAGTATCTTTTATATCACAGTGTCCGTAACATCACAGTATCCGTTACATCACAGTATCTGTTACATCACAGTATCCGTTATGCCACAGTATCCTTTACATCACAGTATCCGTTACATAACAGTATACGTTACATCACAGTATCCGTTACATCACAGTATCCATTACATCACAGTATCCGTTACATTACAGTATCTGTTACATCACAGTGTCCGTTACATCACAGTGTCCGTTACATCACAGTGTCCGTTACATCACATTGTCCGTTCACAGTATCCGTTGCATCACAGTATCCGGTATATCACAGTATCCGTTACATCACAGTGTCCGTTACATCACAGTGTCCGTTACATCACAGTATCCGATACATCACAGTATCCGTTATATCACAGTATCCGTTACATCGCAGTGTCCGTTACATAACAGTATCCGTTACATCACAGTATCCGTTACATCACAGTGTCCGTTACATCACATTGTCCGTTCACAGTATTCGTTGCATCACAGTATCCGTTATATCACAGTATCCGTTACATCACAGTATCCGTTACATCACAGTATCCGTTTTATCACAGTATCCGTTACATCACAGTATATGTTAAATCACAGTATCCGCTACATCACAGTATACGTTACATCACAGTATACCTTACATCATAGTATACGTTACATCACAGTATCTGTTACATCACAGTATCCGTTATGCCACAGTATCCGTTACATCACAGTATCCGTTATATCACAGTATCCGTTACATCACAGTATATGTTACGTCACAGTATCCTTTACAGCACAGTATCAGTTACATCACAGTATCCTTTACATCACAGTATCAGTTACATCACAGTGTCCGTTACATCACAGTATCCCATACATCACAGTATCCGTTATATCACAGTATCCGTTACATCTCAGTGTCCGTTACATAACAGTATCCGTTACATCACAGTATCAGTTACATCACAGTGTCCGTTACACCACAGTGTCCGTTACATCACAGTATCCGTTACATCACAGTATCCGTTACATCACAGTATCCGTTATGCCACAGTATCCGTTACATCACAGTATCCGTTATATCACAGTATCCGTTACATCACAGTATATGTTATATCACAGTATCCTTTACATCACAGTATCCGTTACATCACAGTGTCCGTTACATCACAGTATCCGATACATCACAGTATCCGTTATATCACAGTATCCGTTACATCGCAGTATCCATTACATCACAGTATCCGTTACATTACAGTATCTGTTACATCACAGTGTCCGTTACATCACAGTGTCCGTTACATCACATTGTCCGTTCAAAGTATCCGTTTCATCACAGTATCCGTTATATCACAGTATCCGTTACAACAGAGTATCCGCTACATCACAGTATCCTTTACATCACTGTATCAGTTATATCACAGTATCCGTTATACCACATTATCTGTTACATCACAGTATCCGTTATATCACAGTATCCGTTACATCACAGTATCCGTTACATCACAGTATCCTTTACATCACAGTATCCGTTACATCACAGTGTCCGTAACATCACAGTATCCGATACAGCACAGTATTCGTTATATCACAGTATCCGTTACATCGCAGTGTCCGTTACATCACAGTATCCGTTACATCACAGTATCCGTTATATCACAGCATCCGTTACAGCACAGTATATGTTACATCACAGTATCCGCTACATCACCGTATACGTTACATCACAGTATACGTTATATCTCAGTGTCCGTTACATCACAGTATCCGTTATATCACAGTATCCGTTACATCACAGTATAGGTTACATCACAGTATCCGTTACATCACAGTACCCGTTACATCACAGTATCCGTTACATCACATTATCCGTTACATCACAGTATCCGTTATATCACAGTATCCGTTACATCACATTATCGTTACATCACAGTATCCGTTACATCACAGTGTCCGTTACATCACAGTATCCGTTATATCACAGTATCCGTTACATCACAGTATCCTTTACAGCACAGTATCAGTTACATCACAGTATCCGTTATATCACAGTATCCTTTACAGCACAGTGTCGGTTACATCACAGTGTCCGTTCACAGTATCCGTTACATCACAGTATACGTTATATCACATTGTCCGTTACATCACAGTGTCCGTTACATCACAGTATCCGTTAGATCACAGTATCCGTTACATCACAGTGTCCGTTACATCACAGTGTCCGATACATCACAGTATCCGTTTCATCACGGTATACGTTACATAGCAGTATCCGTTTTATCACAGTATCCGTTACATCACAGTATATATTACATCACAGTATCCGATACATCACAGTATACGTTACATCACAGTATACGTTACATCACAGTATACGTTATATCAGTGTCCGTTACATCACAGTATCATTTATATCACAGTATCCGTTACATCACAGTATACGTTACATCACAGTATCCGTTACATCACAGTACCCGTTACATCACAGTATTCGTTACATCACATTTTCCGATACATCACAGTATCCGTTACATCACAGTGTCCGTTACATCACAGTATCCGTTATATCACAGTATCCGTTACATCACAGTATCCGTTACATCACAGTATCCGTTACCTCACAGTGTCCGTTACATCACAATGTCCGTTATATCACAGTATCCGTTACATCACAGTATCAGTTACATCACATATTCCGTTACATCACAGTATCTGTTACATCTCAGTATCCGTTACATCACAGTGTACGTTACCTCACAGTATCCGTTATATCACAGTATCCGTTACATCACAGTATCCGTTACATCACAGTATACGTTACATCACAGTGTCCCTTACATCACCGTATCCGTTACATCACAGTATCCGTTATATCACAGTATCCTTTACAGCACAGTATCAGTTACATCACAGTATCTGTAACATCACAATATCCGTTACATCACAGTATCCTTTACATCACATTGTCCGTTACATCACAGTGTCCGTTCACAGTATCCGTTACATCACAGTATACGTTATATCACAGTGTCCGTTACATCACAGTGTCCGTTACATCACAGTGTCCGTTACATCACAGTATCCGTTATATCACAGTAACCGTTACATCACAGTATCCGTTATATCACAGTATCCGTTGCATCACAGTATCCGTTACATCACAGTATCCTTTACATCACATAATAAGTTATATCACAGTATCCGTTACACCACAGTATCCGTTACAGCACAGTATTCGTTATACCACATTATCCGTTACATCACAGTATCCGTTTTATCACAGTATCCGTTACATCACAGTATACGTTACATCACAGTATCCTTTACAGCACAGTATCAGTTACATCACAGTATCCGTTACATCACAGTATCCGTTACATCACAGTGTCGGTTACATCACAGTATCCGTTATATCACAGTATCCGTTACATCACAGTATCCGTTATATCACAGTATCCGTTACATCACAGTATCCGTTACATCACAGTATCATTTACATCACAGAATCAGTTATATTATAGTATCCGTTACACCACAGTATCCGTTACAGCACAGTATCCGTTATACCACATTATCCGTTACATCACAGTATCCGTTTTATCACAGAATCCGTTACATCACAGTATCCGTTACATCACAGTATATGTTACATCACAGAATCCGTTATGCCACAGTATCCTTTACATCACAGTATCCGTTATATCACAGTATCCGTTACATCACAGTATCTGTTACGTCACAGTATCCTTTACATCACAGTATCAGTTACATCACAGTGTCCGTTACATCACAGTATCCGATACATCACAGTATCCGTTATATCACAGTATCCTTTACAGCACAGTATCAGTTACATCACAGTATCTGTAACCTCACAATATCCGTTACATCGCAGTATCGTTTACATCACAGTGTCCGTTACATCACAGTGTCCGTTCACAGTATCCGTTACATCGCAGTATACGTTATATCACAGTGTCCGTTACACCACAGTGTCCGTTACATCACAATATCCGTTACATCACAGTATCCGTTACATCACAGTGTCCGTTACATCACAGTATCCGTTATATCACAATATCCGTTACATCACAGTATCCGTTATATCACAGTATCCGTTATATCACAGTATCCGTTACATCACAGTATCCTTTACATCACAGAATCAGTTATATCACAGTATCCGTTACACCACAGTATCCCTTACAGCACAGTATCCGTTATACCACATTATCCGTTACATCACAGTATCCGTTACATCACAGTATCCGTTACATCACAGTATCCATTACATCACAGTATCCTTTACATAACAGTATCTGTTACATCACAGTGTCCGTTACATCACAGTGTCCGTTACATCACAGTATCCGTTACATCACAGTATCCGTTACATCACAGTGTCCGTTATGCCACAGTATCCGTTACATCACAGGATCCGTTATATCACAGTATCCGTTACATCACAGTATATGTTACATCACAGTATCCGTTACATCGCAGTGTCCGTTACGTAACGGTGTCCGTTATATCACAGTATCCGTTACATCCAAGTATCCATTACATCACAGTATCCGATACATTACAGTATCTGTTACATCACAGTGTCCGTTACATCACAGTGTCCGTTACATCACAGTGTCCTTTACATCACATTGTCCGTTCACAGTATCCGTTTCATCAGAGTATCCGTTATATCACAGTATCCGTTACATCACAGTATCTGTTACATCACTGTATCCGTTATATCACAGTATCCGTTACATCACAGTATCCGTTATATCACAGTATCCGTTACATCACAGTATCCGTTACATCACAGTATCCTTTACATCACAGAATCAGTTATATCACAGTATCCGTTACACCACAGTATCCGTTACAGCACAGTATCCGTTATACCACATTATCCGTTACATCACAGTATCCGTTTTATCACAGTATCCGTTACATCACAGTATCCGTTACATCACAGTATCTGTTACATCACAGTATCCGTTATGCCACAGTATCCGTTACATCACAGTATCCGTTATATCACAGTATCCGTTACATCACAGTATCTGTTACATCACAGTATCTGTTACATCACAGTATCCGTTATGCCACAGTATCTTTTACATCACAGTGTCCGTAACATCACAGTATCCGTTACATCACAGTATCTGTTATATCACAATATCCGTTATGCCACAGTATCCGTTACATCACAGTATCCGTTATATCACAGTATCCGTTACATCACAGTATCTGTTACGTCACAGTATCCTTTACATCACAGTATCAGTTACATCACAGTATCTGTAACATCACAATATCCGTTACATCACAGTATCCTTTACATCACAGTGTCCGTTACATCACAGTGTCCGTTCACAGTATCCGTTACATCACAGTATACGTTATATCACAGTGTCCGTTACACCACAGTGTCCGTTACATCACAGTATCCGTTACATCACAGTATCCGTTAAATCACAGTGTCCGTTACATCACAGTATCCGTTATATCACAGTATCCGTTACATCACAGTATCCGTTATATCACAGTATCCGTTACATCACTGTATCCGTTACATCACAGTATCCTTTACATCACAGAATCAGTTATATCACAGTATCCGTTACACCACAGTATCCGTTACAGCACAGTATCCGTTATACCACATTATCCGTAACATCACAGTATCCGTTTTATCACAGTATCCGTTACATCACAGTATACGTTACATCACAGTATCCTCTACAGCACAGTATCAGTTACATCACAGTATCCGTTACATCACAGTTTCCGTTACATCACAGTGTCCGTTACATCACAGTATCCGTTATATCACAGTATCCGTTACATCACAGTATCCGTTATATCATAGTATCCGTTACATCACAGTATCCGTTACATCACAGTATCCTTTACATCACAGAATCAGCTATATCACAGTATCCGTTACACCACAGTATCCGTTACAGCACAGTATCCGTTATACCACATTATCCGTTACATCACAGTATCCGTTTTATCACAGTATCCGTTACATCACAGTATCCGTTACATCACAGTATCTGTTACATCACAGTATCCGTTATGCCACAGTATCCATTACCTCACAGTATCCGTTATATCACTGTATCCGTTACATCACAGTATATGTTAAATCACAGTATCTGTTACATCACAGTATCCGATATGCCACAGTATCTTTTACATCACAGTGTCCGTAACATCACAGTATCCGTTACATCACAGTATCTGTTACATCACACTATCCGTTATGCCACAGTATCCGTTACATCACAGTATCCGTTATATCACAGTATCCGTTACATCACAGTATCTGTTACGTCACAGTATCCTTTACATCACAGTATCAGTTACATCACAGTGTCCGTTACATCACAGTATCCGATACATCACAGTATCCGTTATATCACAGTATCCGTTATATCGCAGTGTCCGTTATATAACAGTATCCTTTACATCACAGTATCCGTTAAATCACAGTATCCGTTACATCACAGTATCCATTACATCACAGTATCCGTTTCATAACAGTATCTGTTACATCACAGTGTCCGTTACATCACAGTGTCCGTTACATCACAGTATCCATTACATCACAGTATCCGTTACATCACAGTGTCCGTTATGCCACAGTATCCGTTACATCACAGTATCCGTTATATCACAGTATCCGTTACATCACAGTATATGTTACATCACAGTATCCGTTACATCGCAGTGTCCGTTACGTAACGGTGTCCGTTACATCACAGTATCCGTTACATCCAAGTATCCATTACATCACAGTATCCGTTACATTACAGTATCTGTTACATCACAGTGTCCGTTACATCACAGTGTCCATTACATCACAGTATCCGTTACATCACATTGTCCGTTCACAGTATCCGTTTCATCAGAGTATCCGTTATATCACAGTATCCGTTACATCACAGTATCTGTTACATCACAGTATCCGTTTTATCACAGAATCCGTTACATCACAGTATATGTTACATCACAGTATCCGTTACATCACAGTATACGTTACATCACAGTATACGTTACATCATAGTATACGTTATATCACAGTGTCCGTTACATCACAGTATCCGTTATATCACAGTATCCGTTACATCACAGTATACGTTACATCACAGTATCCGTTACATTACAGTACCCATTACATCATAGTATCCGTTACATCACAATATCCGTTATGCATGAGTATCCGTTACATCACAGTATCCTTTACATCACAGTATCCGTTATATCACAGTATCCGTTACATCACAGTGTCCGTTACATCACAGTATCCGTTATATCACAGTATCCGCTACATCACAGTATCCGTTATATCACAGTATCCGTTACATCACAGTATCCGTTACATCACAGTATCCTTTACATCACTGTATCAGTTATATCACAGTGTCCGTTACATCACAGTATCCGATACATCACAGTATCCGTTATATCACAGTATCCGTTACACCACAGTATCCGTTACAGCACAGTATCCGTTATACCACATTATCCGTTACATCACAGTATCCGTTTTATCACAGTATCCGTTACATCACAGTATCCGTTACATCACAGTATCTGTTACATCACAGTATCCGTTATGCCACAGTATCCATTACATCACAGTATCCGTTATATCACAGTATCCGTTACATCACAGTATATGTTACATCACAGTATCTGTTACATCACAGTATCCGATATGCCACAGTATCTTTTACATCACAGTGTCCGTAACATCACAGTATCCGTTACATCACAGTATCT
This sequence comes from Archivesica marissinica, assembly GCA_014843695.1. Taxonomy (NCBI): domain Eukaryota; kingdom Metazoa; phylum Mollusca; class Bivalvia; order Venerida; family Vesicomyidae; genus Archivesica; species Archivesica marissinica. The sequence continues at coordinate 93,298,203 of CM026386.1, forward strand.
GTTACATCACACTATCCGTTATGCCACAGTATCCGTTACATCACAGTATCCGTTATATCACAGTATCCGTTACATCACAGTATCTGTTACGTCACAGTATCCTTTACATCACAGTATCAGTTACATCACAGTGTCCGTTACATCACAGTATCCGATACATCACAGTATCCGTTATATCACAGTATCCGTTATATCGCAGTGTCCGTTATATAACAGTATCCTTTACATCACAGTATCCGTTAAATCACAGTATCCGTTACATCACAGTATCCATTACATCACAGTATCCGTTTCATAACAGTATCTGTTACATCACAGTGTCCGTTACATCACAGTGTCCGTTACATCACAGTATCCATTACATCACAGTATCCGTTACATCACAGTGTCCGTTATGCCACAGTATCCGTTACATCACAGTATCCGTTATATCACAGTATCCGTTACATCACAGTATATGTTACATCACAGTATCCGTTACATCGCAGTGTCCGTTACGTAACGGTGTCCGTTACATCACAGTATCCGTTACATCCAAGTATCCATTACATCACAGTATCCGTTACATTACAGTATCTGTTACATCACAGTGTCCGTTACATCACAGTGTCCATTACATCACAGTATCCGTTACATCACATTGTCCGTTCACAGTATCCGTTTCATCAGAGTATCCGTTATATCACAGTATCCGTTACATCACAGTATCTGTTACATCACAGTATCCGTTTTATCACAGAATCCGTTACATCACAGTATATGTTACATCACAGTATCCGTTACATCACAGTATACGTTACATCACAGTATACGTTACATCATAGTATACGTTATATCACAGTGTCCGTTACATCACAGTATCCGTTATATCACAGTATCCGTTACATCACAGTATACGTTACATCACAGTATCCGTTACATTACAGTACCCATTACATCATAGTATCCGTTACATCACAATATCCGTTATGCATGAGTATCCGTTACATCACAGTATCCTTTACATCACAGTATCCGTTATATCACAGTATCCGTTACATCACAGTGTCCGTTACATCACAGTATCCGTTATATCACAGTATCCGCTACATCACAGTATCCGTTATATCACAGTATCCGTTACATCACAGTATCCGTTACATCACAGTATCCTTTACATCACTGTATCAGTTATATCACAGTGTCCGTTACATCACAGTATCCGATACATCACAGTATCCGTTATATCACAGTATCCGTTACATCGCAGTGTACGTTACATCACAGTATCCGTTACATCACAGTATCCGTTATATCACAGTATCCGTTACATCACAGTATATGTTACATCACAGTATCCGTTACATCACAGTATACGTTACATCACAGTATATGTTACATCACAGTATACGTTATATCTTAGTTTCCGTTACATCACAGTATCCGTTGTATCACAGTATCCGTTACATCACAGTATACGTTACATCACAATATCCGTTACATCAAAGTACCCGTTACATCACATTATCCGTTACATCACAGTATCCGTTACATCACATTATCCGTTACATCACAGTAACCGTTACGTCACAGTGTCCGTTACATCACAGTATCCGTTATATCACAGTATCCCTTACATCACAGTATCCGTTACATCACAGTGTCCGTTACATCACAGTGTCCGTTACATCACAGTATCCGTTACATCACAGTATCCGTTACATCACAGTGTCCGTTATGCCACAGTATCCGTTACATCACAGGATCCGTTATATCACAGTATCCGTTACATCACAGTATATGTTACATCACAGTATCCGTTACATCGCAGTGTCCGTTACGTAACGGTGTCCGTTACATCACAGTATCCGTTACATCCAAGTATCCATTACATCACAGTATCCGATACATTACAGTATCTGTTACATCACAGTGTCCGTTACATCACAGTGTCCGTTACATCACAGTGTCCTTTACATCACATTGTCCGTTCACAGTATCCGTTTCATCAGAGTATCCGTTATATCACAGTATCCGTTACATCACAGTATCTGTTACATCACTGTATCCGTTATATCACAGTATCCGTTACATCACAGTATCCGTTATATCACAGTATCCGTTACATCACAGTATCCGTTACATCACAGTATCCTTTACATCACAGAATCAGTTATATCACAGTATCCGTTACACCACAGTATCCGTTACAGCACAGTATCCGTTATACCACATTATCCGTTACATCACAGTATCCGTTTTATCACAGTATCCGTTACATCACAGTATCCGTTACATCACAGTATCTGTTACATCACAGTATCCGTTATGCCAAAGTATCCGTTACATCACAGTATCCGTTATATCACAGTATCCGTTACATCACAGTATCTGTTACATCACAGTATCTGTTACATCACAGTAACCGTTATGCCACAGTATATTTTACATCACAGTGTCCGTAACATCACAGTATCCGTTACATCACAGTATCTGTTATATCACAATATCCGTTATGCCACAGTATCCGTTACATCACAGTATCCGTTATATCACAGTATCCGTTACATCACAGTATCTGTTACGTCACAGTATCCTTTACATCACAGTATCAGTTACATCACAGTATCTGTAACATCACAATATCCGTTACATCACAGTATCCTTTACATCACAGTGTCCGTTACATCACAGTGTCCGTTCACAGTATCCGTTACATCACAGTATACGTTATATCACAGTGTCCGTTACACCACAGTGTCCGTTACATCACAGTATCCGTTACATCACAGTATCCGTTAAATCACAGTGTCCGTTACATCACAGTATCCGTTATATCACAGTATCCGTTACATCACAGTATCCGTTATATCACAGTATCCGTTACATCACTGTATCCGTTACATCACAGTATCCTTTACATCACAGAATCAGTTATAT
>CM026386.1:93302121-93343163 GCA_014843695.1 Archivesica marissinica
TAACATGAAATTGGACATGGTCTTCGCACTAAGACAGATGAAATTGAAAGTGAAATAGAAAAGTTGAATAATATACTAAAGATGCATGAAAGAGTAAATCAGAATAGTACACATAGAAAGAACGAACTGGATAATAGTGAACAAACTCGTAGGAAAATTAGTAGATTGCGCACGGATTCATTATATGATGATGGAGTCCAACAACAGAGTACGCCACATAGAAATACGTTAGATCACCAACATTGAAATGATAACTGGAATAGATAGAGAACACACTAGTAGTTTGCGAAGAGTTAATCAAAGAGAAAGTCAGAAACATGTAGACATGGATAGAATGATTGAATTGAACGAACTGAAAAGACTTAAACAGGAGAAACAGGAATTGGAAAATGCTATGGTGAAACATGAATTAGAACAGCAACGAATATTGCTAGTAAAGCAAGAAATGAATTCACGTAAGATTGAAGAAGAACGAAAGAAAAGAAAGGAAATAGTATTGAAAGAATTTACGCAGTCCATTTTAAAAAGGGAATGTCCATTCATTCCCAATTAAAATGCCAATATTGGGCAACGAATATTGCTAGTAAAGCAAGAAATGAATTCACGTAAGATTGAAGAAGAACGAAAGAAAAGAAAGGAAATAGTATTGAAAGAATTTACGCAGTCCATTTTAAAAAGGGAATGTCCATTCATTCCCAATTAAAATGCCAATATTGGGCATTTGAGCATCTAAAATGCCGTTATTTTTCATATATTTTCTTAAAAAACAACAAAACACAGGTGAAAGTGAGAAAATGTTGTATGAAAATGCATGATGATTAGCATAATTTTGACAAACAAGGTATCATAAATGATGATACGCAGGCGTATCAAAATGAAATCTACAGAAATGTGAAAAGAGAGAATCGACATGAAAATTAGATATAATTCTAGTAACATTGTTTCTCAAATGATACGCCGGCGTATCAAAATGAGATGTACAGAAATGATGCTACATGAAATAGAAATAACTAGCTCTATGAAACGTTACGCCGGCGTATCAAAATGAAATCTTCAGAAATGCTAAATATTGGACATATTAAAATCGAAATAATTTTAATGAAAATGATTGTGTCTGAAACGTTACGCCGGCGTAAACAAAATGAAATCTTCAGAAATGCAAAAAGACTGGACATATTAAAATAGAAATAATTTTAGTGAAAATGATTGTCTCTGAAGCGTTACACAGGCGTATCAAAATGAAATCTTCAGAAATGCTAAATATTGGATATATTAAAATAGAAATAATTTAGTAAAAATGGTTGTCTCTAAAACGTTACACCGGCGTAACAAAATGAAATCTTCAAAAATGCTAAAGAGTGGATATATTAAAATAGAAATAATTTATTAAAAATGATTGTCTCTGAAACGTTACGCCGGCGTAACAAAATGAAATCTTCAGAAATGCTAAACAGTGGATATATTAAAATAGAAATAATTTAGTAAAAATGGTAGTCTCTGAAACGTTACGCCGGCATATCAAAATGAAATCTTCAGAAATGTAAAAAGACTGGACATATTAAAATAGTAAAAATGATTGTCTCTGAAACGTTACGCCGTCGTATCAAAAATGAAATATTCAGAAATACTAAATATTGGACATATTAAAATAGAAATGCTAAATATTGGACATATTAAAATCGAAATAATTTAGTAAACATGAAACGTACGCCGGCGTCGTCGTAACACAATGAAATTCAATGCTATATGGTATATTAAAATAGAATGGAAGTTAGTTAAAACTGGTTGTCTCAAAAGTACACGGGCGTAAACAAAATGAAACTCTTCAAAAAAGCTAAAGTGGCTTATAATTAAATAGAAATAATTTATTAAAAATGATTGTCTCTGAAACGTTACGCCGGCGTAACAAAATGAAATCTTCAGAAATGCTAAACAGTGGATATATTAAAATAGAAATAATTTAGTAAAAATGGTAGTCTCTGAAACGTTACGCCGGCATATCAAAATGAAATCTTCAGAAATGTAAAAAGACTGGACATATTAAAATAGTAAAAATGATTGTCTCTGAAACGTTACGCCGTCGTATCAAAAATGAAATATTCAGAAATACTAAATATTGGACATATTAAAATAGAAATGCTAAATATTGGACATATTAAAATCGAAATAATTTAGTAAACATGAAACGTTGCGCCGGCGTAACCACAATGAAATCTTCAGAAATGCTAAATATTGGATATATTAAAATAGAAATAATTTAGTAAAAATGGTTGTCTCTAAAACGTTACACCGGCGTAACAAAATGAAATCTTCAAAAATGCTAAGAGGGATCTATTAAAAAGAAATAACTCTATTAAAATGATGTCTCTGCCACCGTTACGCCGGGTAAACCCAATGAAATCTTCAGAAATGTTAAACAGGGGCTCTATTAAAATAGAAATAATTAGTAAAACTGGTGTCTCGGGAACGTTACGCGTGGCATATTCACAATGAAATCTCAGCATGTACAAAGGAATCTTATGGACATATTAACATAGTAAACATGATGCTCTATGAACGTTACGCCGTGTATCAAAAATGAATATTCAGGAAATACTAAATATTGGACAATTAATAATAGAAATGCTAAATAGGGGACATATTAAATCGAATAATTAGTAAACATGAACACGTTACGCCGGCGTAACAACAACCCACCCCCAACCAATGAAATCTTCAGAAATGCAAAAAACTGGACATATTAAAATAGATATAATTTTAGTGAAAATGATTGTCTCTGAAACGTTACGCCGGCGTAACAAAATGAAATCTTCAGAAATGCAAAAAGACTGGACATATTAAAATAGAAATAATTTAGTAAAAATGATTTAGTGAAAATGATTGTCTCTGAAACGTTACGCCGGCGTAACAAAATGAAATCTTCAGAAATGCAAAAAGACTGGACATATTAAAATAGAAATAATTTAGTAAAAATGAATGTCTCTGAAACGTTACGCCGGCATATCAAAATGAAATCTTCAGAAATGCAAAAAACTGGACATATTAAAATAGATATAATTTTAGTGAAAATGATTGTCTCTGAAACGTTACGCCGGCGTAACAAAATGAAATCTTCAGAAATGCAAAAAGACTGGACATATTAAAATAGAAATAATTTTAGTGAAAATGATTGTCTCTGAAACGATACGCCGGCGTAACAAAATGAAATCTTCAGACATGCAAAAAGACTGGACATATTAAAATAGAAATAATTTTAGTGAAAATGATTGTCTCTGAAACGTTACGCCTGCGTAACAAAATGAAATATTCAGAAATGCTAAATATTGGATATATTAAAATTGAAATGCTAAATATTGGACATATTAAAATCGAAATAATTTAGTAAAAATGATTGTCTCTGAAACGTTACGCCGGCGTATCAAAAATGAAATATTCAGAAATGCTAAATATTGGATATATTAAAATAGAAATGCTAAATATTGGACATATTAAAATAGACATAATTTTAGTGAAAATGATTGCCACTGAAACGTCGTAACGCCGGCGTAACCACAATGAAATCTTCAGAAATGCTAAACAGTGGATTTATTAAAATAGAAATAATTTAGTAAAAATGGTTGTCTCTGAAACGTTACGCCGGCATATCAAAATGAAATCTTCAGAAATGTAAAAAGACTGGACATATTAAAATAGTAAAAATGATTGTCTCTGAAACGTTACGCCGTCGTATCAAAAATGAAATATTCAGAAATACTAAATATTGGATATATTAAAATAGAAATGCTAAATATTGGACATATTAAAATCGAAATAATTTAGTAAAAATGTTTGTCTCTGAAACGTTATGCCGGCGTATCAAAAATGAAATATTCAGAAATGCTAAATATTGGATATATTAAAATAGAAATGCTAAATATTGGACATATTAAAATAGAAATAATTTTAGTGAAAATGATTGTCACTGAAACGTTACGCCGGCGTAACCACAATGAAATCTTCAGAAATGCTAAATATTGGATATATTAAAATAGAAATAATTTTAGTGAAAATGATTGTCTCTGAAACGTTACGCCGGCGTAACAAAATGAAATCTTCAGAAATGCAAAAAGACTGGACATATTAAAATAGAAATAATTTAGTAAAAATGAATGTCTCTGAAACGTTACGCCGGCGTAACAAAATGAAATCTTCATAAATGCAAAAAGACTGGACATATTAAAATAGAAATAATTTAGTAAAAATGAATGTCTCTGAAACGTTACGACGGCGTAACAAAATGAAATCTTCAGAAATGCAAAAATATTGGACATATTAACATAGAAATAATTTTAGTGAAAATGATTGTCTCTGAAACGTTACGCCTGTGTAACAAAATGAAATATTCAGAAATGCTAAATATTGGACATATTAAAATAGAAATAATTTAGTAAAAATGATTGTCTCTGAAACGTTACGCCGGCATAACAAAATGAAATCTTCAGAAATGCTAAATATTGGATATATTAAAATAGAAATAATTTAGTAAAAATGGTTGTCTCTGAAACGTTACGCCGGCATAACAAAATGAAATCTTCAGAAATGCAAAAAGACTGGACATATTAAAATAGTAAAAATGATTGTCTCTGAAACGTTACGCCTTCGTATCAAAAATGAAATATTCAGAAATGCTAAATATTGGACATATTAAAATAGAAATAATTTAGTAAAAATGGTTGTCTCTGAAACGTTACGCCGGCATATCAAAATGAAATCTTCAGAAATGCTAAATATTGGATATATTAAAATAGAAATAATTTAGTAATAATGGTTGTCTCTGAAACGTTACGCCGGCGTATCAAAAATGAAATATTCAGAAATGCTAAATAATGGACATATTAAAATCGAAATAATTTAGTAAAAATGATTGTCTCTGAAACGTTACGCCGGCGTATCAAAAATGAAATATTCAGAAATGCTAAATATTGGACATATTAAAATAATTTAGTAAAAATGATTGTCTCTGAAACGTTACGCCGGCGTATCAAAAATGAAATATTCAGAAATGCTAAATATTGGATATATTAAAATAGAAATGCTAAATATTGGACATATTAAAATAGAAATAATTTTAGTGAAAATGATTGTCTCTGAAACGTTACGCCGGCGTAACAAAATGAAATCTTCAGAAATGCTAAATATTGGATATATTAAAATAGAAATAATTTGTAATGTGTCTCTGCCGGGTACAAAATGAAATATTCAGAAATGCTAAATATTGGACATATTAAAATAGAAATAATTTAGTAAAAATGATTGTCTCTGAAACGTTACGCCGGCGTAACAAAATGAAATCTTCAGAAATGCTAAATATTGGATATATTAAAATAGAAATAATTTAGTAAAAATGGTTGTCTCTGAAACGTTACGCCGGCTAAAAATGAAATTTCAGAAATGCAAAATGAATATTAAAATAGAAATGCTAAATATTGGACATATTAAAATAGAAATAATTTAGTAAAAATGATTGTCTCTGAAACGTTACGCCGGCGTATCAAAATGAAATCTTCAGAAATGCTAAATATTGGATATATTAAAATAGAAATAATTTAGTAAAATGGTTGTCTCTGAAACGTTACGCGGCGTATCAAAAATGAAATATTCAGAAATGCTAAATAATGGACATATTAAAATCGAAATAATTTAGTAAAAATGATTGTCTCTGAAACGTTACGCCGGCGTATCAAAAATGAAATATTCAGAAATGCTAAATATTGGACATATTAAAATAATTTAGTAAAAATGATAGTCTCTGAAACGTTACGCAGGCGTATCAAAAATGAAATATTCAGAAATGCTAAATATTGGATATATTAAAATAGAAATGCAAAATATTGGACATATTAAAATAGAAATTATTTTAGTGAAAATGATTGTCTCTGAAACGTTACGCCGGCGTAACCACAGTGAAATCTTCAGAAATGTTAAATATTGGATATATTAAAATAGAAATAATTTTAGTGAAAATGATTGTCTCTGAAACGTTACGCCGGCGTATCAAAAATGAAATATTCAGAAATGCTAAATATTGGATATATTAAAATAGAAATGCTAAATATTGGACATATTAAAATAGAAATAATTTTAGTGAAAATGATTGTCTCTGAAACGTTACGCCGGCGTAACCACAATGAAATCTTCAGAAATGTTAAATATTGGATATATTAAAATAGAAATAATTTTAGTGAAAATGATTGTCTCTGAAACGTTACGCCGGCGTAACAAAATGAAATCTTCAGAAATGCAAAAAGACTGGACATATTAAAATAGAAATAATTTAGTAAAAATGAATGTCTCTGAAACGTTACGCCGGCATATCAAAATGAAATCTTCAGAAATGCAAAAAGACTGGACATATTAAAATAGATATAATTTTAGTGAAAATGATTGTCTCTGAAACGTTACGCCGGCGTAACAAAATGAAATCTTCAGAAATGCAAAAAGACTGGACATATTAAAATAGTAAAAATGATTGTCTCTGAAACGTTACGCCTTCGTATCAAAAATGAAATATTAAGAAATGCTAAATATTGGACATATTAAAATAGAAATAATTTAGTAAAAATGGTTGTCTCTGAAACGTTACGGCGGCATATCAAAATGAAATCTTCCGAAATGCTAAATAATGGACATATTAAAATAGAAATAATTTAGTAAAAATGATTGTCTCTGAAACGTTACGCCGGCGTAACAAAATGAAATATTCAGAAATGCTAAATATTGGATATATTAAAATAGAAATGCTAAATATTGGACATATTAAAATCGAAATAATCTAGTAAAAATGATTGTCTCTGAAACGTTACGCCGGCGTATCAAAAATGAAATATTCAGAAATGCTAAATATTGGACATATTAAAATAATTTAGTAAAAATGATTGTCTCTGAAACGTTACGCAGGCGTATCAAAAATGAAATATTCAGAAATGCTAAATATTGGATATATTAAAATAGAAATGCTAAATATTGGACATATTAAAATCGAAATAATTTAGTAAAAATGATTGTCTCTGAAACGTTACGCCGGCGTATCAAAAATGAAATATTCAGAAATGCTAAATATTGGATATATTAAAATAGAAATGCTAAATATTGGACATATTAAAATAGAAATAATTTTAGTGAAAATGATTGTCTCTGAAACGTTACGCCGGCATATCAAAATGAAATCTTCAGAAATGCAAAAAGACTGGACATATTAAAATAGAAATAATTTATTGAAAATGATTGTCTCTGAAACGTTACGAAGGCGTAACAAAATGAAATCTTCAGAAATGCAAACAGACTGGACATATTAAAATAGTAAAAATGATTGTCTCTGAAACGTTACGCCGTCGTATCAAAAATGAAATCTTCAGAAATGCTAAATATTGGACATATTAAAATGGAAATAATTTTAGTGAAAATGATTGTCTCTGAAACGTTACGCCGGCGTAACAAAATGAAATCTTCAGAAATGCAAAAAGACTGGACATATTAAAATAGAAATAATTTAGTAAAAATGAATGTCTCTGAAACGTTACGCCGGCATATCAAAATGAAATTTTCAGAAAGGCAAAAAGACTGGACATATTAAAATAGAAATAATTTAGTAAAAATGAATGTCTCTGAAACGTTACGATGGCGTATCAAAAATGAAATATTCAGAAATGCTAAATATTGGACATATTAAAATCGAAATAATTTAGTAAAAATGTTTGTCTCTGAAACGTTACGCCGGCGTATCAAAAATGAAATATTCAGAAATGCTAAATATTGGATATATTAAAATAGAAATGCTAAATATTGGACATATTAAAATAGAAATAATTTTAGTGAAAATGATTGTATCTGAAACGTTACGCCGGCGTAACCACAATGAAATCTTCAGAAATGCTAAATATTGGATATATTAAAATGGAAATAATTTTAGTGAAAATGATTGTCTCTGAAACGTTACGCCGGCGTAACAAAATGAAATCTTCAGAAATGCTAAATATTGGATATATTAAAATAGAAATAATTTAGTAAAAATGGTTGTCTCTGAAACGTTACGCCTGCATATCTAAATGAAATCTTCAGAAATGCAAAAAGACTGGACATATTAAAATAGTAAAAATGATTGTCTCTGAAACGTTACGCCGGCGTATCAAAAATGAAATATTCAGAAATGGTAAATATTGGATATATTAAAATAGAAATGCTAAATATTGGACATATTAAAATAGAAATAATTTTAGTGAAAATGATTGTCACTGAAACGTTACGCCGGCGTAACCACAATGAAATCGTCAGAAAGGCTAAATATTGGATATATTAAAATAGAAATAATTTAGTAAAAATGATTGTCTCTGAAACGTTACGCCGGCGTAACAAAATGAAATATTCAGAAATGCAAAAATATTGGACATATTAAAATAGAAATAATTTAGTAAAAATGATTGTCTCTGAAACGTTACGCCGGCGTATCAAAAATGAAATATTCAGAAATGCTAAATATTGGATATATTAAAATAGGAATATTGGACATATTAAAATTATTTAGTAAAAATGATTGTCTCTGAAACGTTACGCCGGCGTATCAAAAATGAAATATTCAGAAATGCTAAATATTGGATATATTAAAATAGAAATGCTAAATATTGGACATATTAAAATCGAAATAATTTAGTAAAAATGATTGTCTCTGAAACGTTACGCCGGCGTATCAAAAATGAAATATTCAGAAATGCTAAATATTGGATATATTAAAATAGAAATGCTAAATATTGGACATATTAAAATAGAAATAATTTTAGTGAAAATGATTGTCTCTGAAACGTTACGCCGGCATATCAAAATGAAATCTTCAGAAATGCAAAAAGACTGGACATATTAAAATAGAAATAATTTATTGAAAATGATTGTCTCTGAAACGTTACGAAGGCGTAACAAAATGAAATCTTCAGAAATGCAAACAGACTGGACATATTAAAATAGTAAAAATGATTGTCTCTGAAACGTTACGCCGTCGTATCAAAAATGAAATCTTCAGAAATGCTAAATATTGGACATATTAAAATGGAAATAATTTTAGTGAAAATGATTGTCTCTGAAACGTTACGCCGGCGTAACAAAATGAAATCTTCAGAAATGCAAAAAGACTGGACATATTAAAATAGAAATAATTTAGTAAAAATGAATGTCTCTGAAACGTTACGCCGGCATATCAAAATGAAATTTTCAGAAAGGCAAAAAGACTGGACATATTAAAATAGAAATAATTTAGTAAAAATGAATGTCTCTGAAACGTTACGATGGCGTATCAAAAATGAAATATCCAGAAATGCTAAATATTGGACATATTAAAATAGAAATGCTAAATATTGGACATATTAAAATCGAAATAATTTAGTAAAAATGTTTGTCTCTGAAACGTTACGCAGGCGTATCAAAAATGAAATATTCAGAAATGCTAAATATTGGATATATTAAAATAGAAATGCTAAATATTGGACATATTAAAATAGAAATAATTTTAGTGAAAATGATTGTATCTGAAACGTTACGCCGGCGTAACCACAATGAAGTCTTCAGAAATGCTAAATATTGGATATATTAAAATGGAAATAATTTTAGTGAAAATGATTGTCTCTGAAACGTTACGCCGGCGTAACAAAATGAAATCTTCAGAAATGCTAAATATTGGATATATTAAAATAGAAATAATTTAGTAAAAATGGTTGTCTCTGAAACGTTACGCCTGCATATCTAAATGAAATCTTCAGAAATGCAAAAAGACTGGACATATTAAAATAGTAAAAATGATTGTCTCTGAAACGTTACGCCGGCGTATCAAAAATGAAATATTCAGAAATGGTAAATATTGGATATATTAAAATAGAAATGCTAAATATTGGACATATTAAAATAGAAATAATTTTAGTGAAAATGATTGTCTCTGAAACGTTACGCCGGCGTAACAAAATGAAATCTTCAGAAATGCTAAATAATGGACATATTAAAATAGAAATAATTTAGTAAAAATGATTGTCTCTGAAACGTTACGCCGGCGTAACAAAATGAAATATTCAGAAATGCTAAATATTGGATATATTAAAATAGAAATGCTAAATATTGGACATATTAAAATCGCAATAATCTAGTAAAAATGATTGTCTCTGAAACGTTACGCCGGCGTATCAAAAATGAAATATTCAGAAATGCTAAATATAGGACATATTAAAATAATTTAGTAAAAATGATTGTCTCTGAAACGTTACGCAGGCGTATCAAAAATGAAATATTCAGAAATGCTAAATATTGGATATATTAAAATAGAAATAATTTAGTAAAAATGATTGTCTCTGAAACGTTACGCCGGCGTATCAAAAATGAAATATTCAGAAATGCTAAATATTGGATATATTAAAATAGAAATGCTAAATATTGGACATATTAAAATAGAAATAATTTTAGTGAAAATGATTGTCTCTGAAACGTTACGTCGGCATATCAAAATGAAATCTTCAGAAATGCAAAAAGTCTGGACATATTAAAATAGAAATAATTTATTGAAAATGATTGTCTCTGAAACGTTACGAAGGCGTAACAAAATGAAATCTTCAGAAATGCAAACAGACTGGACATATTAAAATAGTAAAAATGATTGTCTCTGAAACGTTACGCCGTCGTATCAAAAATGAAATCTTCAGAAATGCTAAATATTGGACATATTAAAATAGAAATGCTAAATATTGGACATATTAAAATCGAAATAATTTAGTAAAAATGTTTGTCTCTGAAACGTTACGCCGGCGTATCAAAAATGAAATATTCAGAAATGCTAAATATTGGATATATTAAAATAGAAATGCTAAATATTGGACATATTAAAATAGAAATAATTTTAGTGAAAATGATTGTCTCTGAAACGTTACGCCGGCGTAACAAAATGAAATCTTCAGAAATGCAAAAAGACTGGACATATTAAAATAGAAATATTTTTATTAAAAATGAATGTCTCTGAAACGTTACGCCGGCATAACAAAATGAAATCTTCAGAAATGCTAAATATTGGATATATTAAAATAGAAATAATTTAGTAAAAATGGTTGTCTCTGAAACGTTACGCCGGCATATTAAAATGAAATCTTCAGAAATGCAAAAAGACTGGACATATTAAAATAGTAAAAATGATTGTCTCTGAAACGTTACGCCTTCGTATCAAAAATGAAATATTCAGAAATGCTAAATATTGGACATATTAAAATAGAAATGCTAAATATTGGATATATTAAAATAGAAATAATTTAGTAATAATGGTTGTCTCTGAAACGTTACGCCGGCGTATCAAAAATGAAATCTTCAGAAATGCTAAATAATGGACATATTAAAATAGAAATAATTTAGTAAAAATGGTTGTCTCTGAAACGTTACGCCGTCGTATCAAAAATGAAATCTTCAGAAATGCTAAATATTGGACATATTAAAATGGAAATAATTTTAGTGAAAATGATTGTCTCTGAAACGTTACGCCGGCGTAACAAAATGAAATCTTCAGAAATGCAAAAAGACTGGACATATTAAAATAGAAATAATTTAGTAAAAATGAATGTCTCTGAAACGTTACGCCGGCATATCAAAATGAAATTTTCAGAAAGGCAAAAAGACTGGACATATTAAAATAGAAATAATTTAGTAAAAATGAATGTCTCTGAAACGTTACGATGGCGTATCAAAAATGAAATATTCAGAAATGCTAAATATTGGACATATTAAAATAGAAATGCTAAATATTGGACATATTAAAATCGAAATAATTTAGTAAAAATGTTTGTCTCTGAAACGTTACGCCGGCGTATCAAAAATGAAATATTCAGAAATGCTAAATATTGGATATATTAAAATAGAAATGCTAAATATTGGACATATTAAAATAGAAATAATTTTAGTGAAAATGATTGTCTCTGAAACGTTACGCCGGCGTAACAAAATGAAATCTTCAGAAATGCTAAAAATTGGATATATTAAAATAGAAATAATTTAGTAAATGATGTCTCTGAAACGTTACGCCGGCTATGTTGTAGTAAAAATGATTGTCTCTGAAACGTTACGCCGGCGTAACAAAATGAAATCTTCAGAAATGCTAAATATTGGATATATTAAAATAGAAATAATTTAGTAAAAATGGTTGTCTCTGAAACGTTACGCCTGCATATCTAAATGAAATCTTCAGAAATGCAAAAAGACTGGACATATTAAAATAGTAAAAATGATTGTCTCTGAAACGTTACGCCGGCGTATCAAAAATGAAATATTCAGAAATGGTAAATATTGGATATATTAAAATAGAAATGCTAAATATTGGACATATTAAAATAGAAATAATTTTAGTGAAAATGATTGTCACTGAAACGTTACGCCGGCGTAACAATGAAATCTTCAGAAATGCTAAATATTGGATATATTAAAATAGAAATAATTTAGTAAAAATGGTTGTCTCTGAAACGTTACGCCGGCGTAACAAAATGAAATATTCAGAAATGCAAAAAGACTGGACATATTAAAATAGAAAT
Organism: Archivesica marissinica; assembly: GCA_014843695.1. Taxonomy (NCBI): domain Eukaryota; kingdom Metazoa; phylum Mollusca; class Bivalvia; order Venerida; family Vesicomyidae; genus Archivesica; species Archivesica marissinica. Next base: position 93,314,694 of record CM026386.1, read on the forward strand.
AATTTAGTAAAAATGATTGTCTCTGAAACGTTACGCCGGCGTATCAAAAATGAAATATTCAGAAATGCTAAATATTGGATATATTAAAATAGAAATAATTTATTAAAAATAATTGTCTCTGAAACGTTACGCCGGCGTAACCACAGTGAAATCTTCAGAAATGTTAAATATTGGATATATTAAAATAGAAATAATTTTAGTGAAAATGATTGTCTCTGAAACGTTACGCCGGCGTATCAAAAATGAAATATTCAGAAATGCTAAATATTGGATATATTAAAATAGAAATGCTAAATATTGGACATATTAAAATAGAAATAATTTTAGTGAAAATGATTGTCTCTGAAACGTTACGCCGGCGTAACCACAATGAAATCTTCAGAAATGCTAAATATTGGATATATTAAAATAGAAATGCTAAATACTGGACATATTAAAATAGAAATAATTTAGTAAAAATGAATGTCTCTGACACGTTACGCCGGCATATCAAAATGAAATCTTCAGAAATGCAAAAAGACTGGACATATTAAAATAGAAATAATTTAGTGAAAATGATTGTCTCTGAAACGTTACGCCGGCGTAACAAAATGAAATCTTCAGAAATGCAAAAAGACTGGACATATTAAAATAGTAAAAATGATTGTCTCTGAAACGTTACGCCTTCGTATCAAAAATGAAATATTAAGAAATGCTAAATATTGGACATATTAAAATAGAAATAATTTAGTAAAAATGGTTGTCTCTGAAACGTTACGGCGGCATATCAAAATGAAATCTTCCGAAATGCTAAATAATGGACATATTAAAATAGAAATAATTTAGTATAAATGATTGTCTCTGAAACGTTACGCCGGCGTAACAAAATGAAATATTCAGAAATGCTAAATATTGGATATATTAAAATAGAAATGCTAAATATTGGACATATTAAAATCGTAATAATCTAGTAAAAATGATTGTCTCTGAAACGTTACGCCGGCGTATCAAAAATGAAATATTCAGAAATGCTAAATATTGGACATATTAAAATAATTTAGTAAAAATGATTGTCTCTGAAACGTTACGCAGGCGTATCAAAAATGAAATATTCAGAAATGCTAAATATTGGATATATTAAAATAGAAATGCTAAATATTGGACATATTAAAATCGAAATAATTTAGTAAAAATGATTGTCTCTGAAACGTTACGCCGGCGTATCAAAAATGAAATATTCAGAAATGCTAAATATTGGATATATTAAAATAGAAATGCTAAATATTGGACATATTAAAATAGAAATAATTTTAGTGAAAATAATTGTCTCTGAAACGTTACGCCGGCATATCAAAATGAAATCTTCAGAAATGCAAAAAGACTGGACATATTAAAATAGAAATAATTTATTGAAAATGATTATCTCTGAAACGTTATGAAGGCGTAACAAAATGAAATCTTCAGAAATGCAAACAGACTGGACATATTAAAATAGTAAAAATGATTGTCTCTGAAACGTTACGCCGTCGTATCAAAAATGAAATCTTCAGAAATGCTAAATATTGGACATATTAAAATGGAAATAATTTTAGTGAAAATGATTGTCTCTGAAACGTTACGCCGGCGTAACAAAATGAAATTTTCAGAAAGGCAAAAAGACTGGACATATTAAAATAGAAATAATTTAGTAAAAATGAATGTCTCTGAAACGTTACGATGGCGTATCAAAAATGAAATATTCAGAAATGCTAAATATTGGACATATTAAAATAGAAATGCTAAATATTGGACATATTAAAATCGAAATAATTTAGTAAAAATGTTTGTCTCTGAAACGTTACGCCGGCGTATCAAAAATGAAATATTCAGAAATGCTAAATATTGGATATATTAAAATAGAAATGCTAAATATTGGACATATTAAAATAGAAATAATTTTAGTGAAAATGATTGTATCTGAAACGTTACGCCGGCGTAACCACAATGAAATCTTCAGAAATGCTAAATATTGGATATATTAAAATGGAAATAATTTTAGTGAAAATGATTGTCTCTGAAACGTTACGCCGGCGTAACAAAATGAAATCTTCAGAAATGCTAAATATTGGATATATTAAAATAGAAATAATTTAGTAAAAATGGTTGTCTCTGAAACGTTACGCCTGCATATCTAAATGAAATCTTCAGAAATGCAAAAAGACTGGACATATTAAAATAGTAAAAATGATTGTCTCTGAAACGTTACGCCGGCGTATCAAAAATGAAATATTCAGAAATGGTAAATATTGGATATATTAAAATAGAAATGCTAAATATTGGACATATTAAAATAGAAATAATTTTAGTGAAAATGATTGTCACTGAAACGTTACGCCGGCGTAACCACAATGAAATCGTCAGAAAGGCTAAATATTGGATATATTAAAATAGAAATAATTTAGTAAAAATGGTTGTCTCTGAAACGTTACGCCGGCGTAAACAAAATGAAATATTCAGAGATGCAAAAAGACTGGACATATTAAAATAGAAATAATTTAGTAAAAATGATTGTCTCTGAAACGTTACGCCGGCGTATCAAAAATGAAATATTCAGAAATGCTAAATATTGGATATATTAAAATAGAAATGCAAAATATTGGACATATTAAAATAGAAATAATTTTAGTGAAAATTTCTCTGAAACGTTACGCCGGCGTAACCACAGTGAACTCTTCAGAAATGTTAAATATTGGATATATTAAAATAGAAATAATTTTAGTGAAAATGATTGTCTCTGAAACGTTACGCCGGCGTATCAAAAATGAAATAGTCAGAAATGCTAAATATTGGATATATTAAAATAGAAATGCTAAATATTGGACATATTAAAATAGAAATAATTTTAGTGAAAATGATTGTCTCTGAAACGTTACGCCGGCGTAACCACAATGAAATCTTCAGAAATGTTAAATATTGGATATATTAAAATAGAAATAATTTTAGTGAAAAATTAGCGCTATAAGGCGAGACGAATACCATGCAGCTTTGTCATCGAATTTTGATATTGATTTTACAACAAGTTTAAGACTACTGAGTGAAAAAACATATACTATTAAATTGTTAGGCGGGATGTCAGATAATGACCCAAACTACAGTATCGAAAGTAACTCAAAGTTCTTAGAAATTTCGTATGACTACATTATAGACTGCTTAATCATAGTCGCTAAATAATTACACATATTATTTACTTTGAAGAGTCAAGTTGACTACACGGAGGGGGAATTCGTTACTATACAATTGAAAGTGATATAGATATATAACGTCTGTGCATTACACTTATATGTATGCTATTTATGTTATTCATAATTTATAATAATTGTTTTATATGTAATGTGTTGTAAATGTAATTGTTAATGTAATGTCAATATATATGTGAATCTCCCGAGAGGAGGAAATAAAGATTCAGTCAGTCAGTCAGTCTCTGAAACGTTACGCCGGCGTAACAAAATGAAATCTTCAGAAATGCAAAAAGACTGGACATATTAAAATAGAAATAATTTAGTAAAAATGAATGTCTCTGAAACGTTACGCCGGCATATCAAAATGAAATCTTCAGAAATGCAAAAAGACTGGACATATTAAAATAGATATAATTTTAGTGAAAATGATTGTCTCTGAAACGTTACGCCGGCGTAACAAAATGAAATCTTCAGAAATGCTAAATATTGGATATATTAAAATAGAAATAATTTAGTAAAAATGGTTGTCTCTGAAACGTTACGCCTGCATATCTAAATGAAATCTTCAGAAATGCAAAAAGACTGGACATATTAAAATAGTAAAAATGATTGTCTCTGAAACGTTACGCCGGCGTATCAAAAATGAAATATTCAGAAATGGTAAATATTGGATATATTAAAATAGAAATGCTAAATATTGGACATATTAAAATAGAAATAATTTTAGTGAAAATGATTGTCACTGAAACGTTACGCCGGCGTAACCACAATGAAATCGTCAGAAAGGCTAAATATTGGATATATTAAAATAGAAATAATTTAGTAAAAATGGTTGTCTCTGAAACGTTACGCCGGCGTAAACAAAATGAAATATTCAGAGATGCAAAAAGACTGGACATATTAAAATAGAAATAATTTAGTAAAAATGATTGTCTCTGAAACGTTACGCCGGCGTATCAAAAATGAAATATTCAGAAATGCTAAATATTGGATATATTAAAATAGAAATGCAAAATATTGGACATATTAAAATAGAAATAATTTTAGTGAAAATTTCTCTGAAACGTTACGCCGGCGTAACCACAGTGAACTCTTCAGAAATGTTAAATATTGGATATATTAAAATAGAAATAATTTTAGTGAAAATGATTGTCTCTGAAACGTTACGCCGGCGTATCAAAAATGAAATAGTCAGAAATGCTAAATATTGGATATATTAAAATAGAAATGCTAAATATTGGACATATTAAAATAGAAATAATTTTAGTGAAAATGATTGTCTCTGAAACGTTACGCCGGCGTAACCACAATGAAATCTTCAGAAATGTTAAATATTGGATATATTAAAATAGAAATAATTTTAGTGAAAAATTAGCGCTATAAGGCGAGACGAATACCATGCAGCTTTGTCATCGAATTTTGATATTGATTTTACAACAAGTTTAAGACTACTGAGTGAAAAAACATATACTATTAAATTGTTAGGCGGGATGTCAGATAATGACCCAAACTACAGTATCGAAAGTAACTCAAAGTTCTTAGAAATTTCGTATGACTACATTATAGACTGCTTAATCATAGTCGCTAAATAATTACACATATTATTTACTTTGAAGAGTCAAGTTGACTACACGGAGGGGGAATTCGTTACTATACAATTGAAAGTGATATAGATATATAACGTCTGTGCATTACACTTATATGTATGCTATTTATGTTATTCATAATTTATAATAATTGTTTTATATGTAATGTGTTGTAAATGTAATTGTTAATGTAATGTCAATATATATGTGAATCTCCCGAGAGGAGGAAATAAAGATTCAGTCAGTCAGTCAGTCTCTGAAACGTTACGCCGGCGTAACAAAATGAAATCTTCAGAAATGCAAAAAGACTGGACATATTAAAATAGAAATAATTTAGTAAAAATGAATGTCTCTGAAACGTTACGCCGGCATATCAAAATGAAATCTTCAGAAATGCAAAAAGACTGGACATATTAAAATAGATATAATTTTAGTGAAAATGATTGTCTCTGAAACGTTACGCCGGCGTAACAAAATGAAATCTTCAGAAATGCAAAAAGACTGGACATATTAAAATAGTAAAAATGATTGTCTCTGAAACGTTACGCCTTCGTATCAAAAATGAAATATTAAGAAATGCTAAATATTGGACATATTAAAATAGAAATAATTTAGTAAAAATGGTTGTCTCTGAAACGTTACGGCGGCATATCAAAATGAAATCTTCCGAAATGCTAAATAATGGACATATTAAAATAGAAATAATTTAGTAAAAATGATTGTCTCTGAAACGTTACGCCGGCGTAACAAAATGAAATATTCAGAAATGCTAAATATTGGATATATTAAAATAGAAATGCTAAATATTGGACATATTAAAATCGAAATAATCTAGTAAAAATGATTGTCTCTGAAACGTTACGCCGGCGTATCAAAAATGAAATATTCAGAAATGCTAAATATTGGACATATTAAAATAATTTAGTAAAAATGATTGTCTCTGAAACGTTACGCAGGCGTATCAAAAATGAAATATTCAGAAATGCTAAATATTGGATATATTAAAATAGAAATGCTAAATATTGGACATATTAAAATAGAAATAATTTAGTAAAAATGATTGTCTCTGAAACGTTACGCCGGCATATCAAAATGAAATTTTCAGAAAGGCAAAAAGACTGGACATATTAAAATAGAAATAATTTAGTAAAAATGAATGTCTCTGAAACGTTACGATGGCGTATCAAAAATGAAATATTCAGAAATGCTAAATATTGGACATATTAAAATAGAAATGCTAAATATTGGACATATTAAAATAGAAATGCTAAATATTGGACATATTAAAATAGAAATGCTAAATATTGGACATATTAAAATCGAAATAATTTAGTAAAAATGTTTGTCTCTGAAACGTTACGCCGGCGTATCAAAAATGAAATATTCAGAAATGCTAAATATTGGATATATTAAAATAGAAATGCTAAATATTGGACATATTAAAATAGAAATAATTTTAGTGAAAATGATTGTATCTGAAACGTTACGCCGGCGTAACCACAATGAAATCTTCAGAAATGCTAAATATTGGATATATTAAAATAGAAATAATTTAGTAAAAATGGTTGTCTCTGAAACGTTACGCCTGCATATCTAAATGAAATCTTCAGAAATGCAAAAAGACTGGACATATTAAAATAGTAAAAATGATTGTCTCTGAAACGTTACGCCGGCCTATCAAAAATGAAATATTCAGAAATGGTAAATATTGGATATATTAAAATAGAAATGCTAAATATTGGACATATTAAAATAGAAATAATTTTAGTGAAAATGATTGTCACTGAAACGTTACGCCGGCGTAAACAAAATGAAATATTCAGAGATGCAAAAAGACTGGACATATTAAAATAGAAATAATTTAGTAAAAATGATTGTCTCTGAAACGTTACGCCGGCGTATCAAAAATGAAATATTCAGAAATGCTAAATATTGGATATATTAAAATAGAAATGCTAAATATTGGACATATTAAAATCGAAATAATTTAGTAAAAATGATTGTCTCTGAATCGTTACGCCGGCGTATCAAAAATGAAATATTCAGAAATGCTAAATATTGGATATATTAAAATAGAAATGCTAAATATTGGACATATTAAAATAGAAATAATTTTAGTGAAAATGATTGTCTCTGAAACGTTATGCCGGCATATCAAATGAAATCTTCAGAAATGCAAAAAGACTGGACATATTAAATTAGAAATAATTTAGTAAAAATGAATGTCTCTGAAACGTTACGCCGGCATATCAAAATGAAATCTTCAGAAATGCTAAATATTGGATATATTAAAATAGAAATAATTTAGTAAAAATGGTTGTCTCTGAAACGTTACGCCTGCATATCAAAATGAAATCTTCAGAAATGCTAAATATTGGATATATTAAAATAGAAATAATTTAGTAAAAATGGTTGTCTCAGTAACGTTACGAAGGCGTAACAAAATGAAATCTTCAGAAATGCTAAATAGTGGATATATTAAAATAGAAATAATTTAGTAAAAATGGTTGTCTCTGAAACGTTACGCCGGCATATCAAAATGAAATCTTCAGAAATGCAAAAACACTGGACATATTAAAATAGTAAAAATGATTGTCTCTGAAACGTTACGCCGTCGTATCAAAAATGAAATATTCAGAAATGCTAAATATTGGACATATTAAAATAGAAATGCTAAATATTGGACATATTAAAATCGAAATAATTTAGTAAAAATGTTTGTCTCTGAAACGTTACGCCGGCCTATCAAAAATGAAATATTCAGAAATGCTAAATATTGGATATATTAAAATAGAAATAATTTAGTGAAAATGATTGTCTCTGAAACGTTACGCCGGCGTAACAAAATGAAATCTTCAGAAATGCAAAAAGACTGGACTATTAAAATAGAAATAATTTAGTAAAAATGATTGTCTCTGAAACGTTACGCCGGCATATTAAAATGAAATCTTCAGAAATTCTAAATATTGGATATATTAAAATAGTAAAAATGATTGTCTCTGAAACGTTACGATGGCGTGTCAAAAATGAAATCTTCAGAAATGCTAAATATTGGACATATTAAAATAGAAATAATTTAGTAAAAATGATTGTCTCTGAAACGTTACGCCGGCATAACAAAATGAAATCTTCAGAAATGCTAAATATTGGATATATTAAAATAGAAATAATTTAGTAAAAATGGTTGTCTCTGAAACGTTACGCCGGCATATTAAAATGAAATCTTCAGAAATGCAAAAAGACTGGACATATTAAAATAGTAAAAATGATTGTCTCTGAAACGTTACGCCTTCGTATCAAAAATGAAATATTCAGAAATGCTAAATATTGGACATATTAAAATAGAAATGCTAAATATTGGATATATTAAAATAGAAATAATTTAGTAATAATGGTTGTCTCTGAAACGTTACGCCGGCGTATCAAAAATGAAATCTTCAGAAATGCTAAATAATGGACATATTAAAATAGAAATAATTTAGTAAAAATGGTTGTCTCTGAAACGTTACGCCGGCGTATTAAAAATGAAATATTCAGAAATGCTAAATATTGGATATATTAAAATAGAAATGCTAAATATTGGACATATTAATATAGAAATAATTTAGTGAAAATGATTGTCTCTGAAACGTTACGCCGGCGTAACCAAAATGAAATCTTCAGAAATGCTAAATATTGGATATATTAAAATAGAAATGCTACATATTGGATATATTAAAATAGAAATAATTTAGTAAAAATGATTGTCTCGGAAACGTTACGCCGGCGTATCAAAAATGAAATATTCAGAAATGCTTAAATATTGGATATATTAAAATTGAAATGCTAAATATTGGACATATTAAAATCGAAATAATTTAGTAAAAATGATTGTCTCTGAAACGTTACGCCGGCGTATCAAAAATGAAATATTCAGAAATGCTAAATATTGGATATATTAAAATAGAAATGCTAAATATTGGACATATTAAAATAGAAATAATTTTAGTGAAAATGATTGTCTCTGAAACGTTACGCCGGTGTAACCATAATGAAATCTTCAGAAATGCTAAATATTGGATATATTAAAATAGAAATGCTAAATATTGGACATATTAAAATCGAAATAATTTAGTAAAAATGATTGTCTCTGAAACGTTACGCCGGCGTATCAAAAATGAAATATTCAGAAATGCTAAATATTGGATATATTAAAATAGAAATAATTTAGTAAAAATGATTGTCTCTGAAACGTTACGCCGGCGTAACAATGAAATCTTCAGAAATGCAAAACGACTGGACATATTAAAATAGAAATAATTTTAGTGAAAATGATTGTTTCTGAAACGTTACGCCTGCATAACAAAATGAAATCTTCAGAAATGCTAAATATTGGACATATTAAAATAGAAATAATTTAGTAAAAATGATTGTCTCTGAAACATTACGCCGGCGTATCAAAAATGAAATATTCAGAAATGCTAAATATTGAATATATTAAAATAGAAATAATTTAGTAAAAATGATTGTCTCTGAAACGTTACGTCGGCGTAACAATGAAATCTTCAGAAATGCAAAAAGACTGGACATATTAAAATAGAAATAATTTTAGTGAAAATGATTGTTTCTGAAACGTTACGCCTGCATAACAAAATGAAATCTTCAGAAATGCTAAATATTGGACATATTAAAATAGAAATAATTTTAGTGAAAATGATTGTCTCTGAAATGTTACGCCGGCGTAACAAAATGAAATCTTCAGAAATGCTAAATATTGGACATATTAAAATAGAAATAATTTAGTAAAAATGAATGTCTCTGAAACGTTACGCCGGCGTAACAAAATGAAATCTTCAGAAATGCAAAAAGACTGGACATATTAAAATAGAAATAATTTTAGTGAAAATGATTGTTTCTGAAACGTTACGCCTGCATAACAAAATGAAATCTTCAGAAATGCTAAATATTGGACATATTAAAATAGAAATAATTTTAGTGAAAATGATTGTCTCTGAAATGTTACGCCGGCGTAACAAAATGAAATCTTCAGAAATGCTAAATATTGGACATATTAAAATAGAAATAATTTAGTAAAAATGAATGTCTCTGAAACGTTACGCCGGCGTAACAAAATGAAATCTTCAGAAATGCAAAAAGACTGGACATATTAAAATAGAAATGATTTTAGTACTATTGTCTCTCAGATGATACGCCGGCGTATCAAAATGAGATCTACAGAAATTATGATACATGAAATAGAATTAAATAGATCTGTGAAATGACACGCCGGCGTATCAAAATCTTCAGATATACAAAAAGATACGCCATAGTAATATAGAATTCAAAATGTATTTTCAGAAATGCAAACAGATAGAAATAAACAGACAGAAATAATATTAGTAATATTGTCTCTAAAACGATACGCCGACGTATCAAAATGAAAACTTCAGAAATGAGAAACGGCGACATATTAAAATAAACTGATGACCTCTAATAAATAACAGTTCATCTTGATAAATATTTACATTAAATAATTTAGTCAGAAATCAGTAATATCATATTCGTCCATTGGCAATGCAGTTCTATCAATGGAGTAACACATATCGATTGATAGCATTGTTTTGCTGGTTGAACACAAATGAAACTGATGACCTCATATAACTAATAAATAGCAGTTCATCTTGATAAATATTTACATTAAATAATTTAGTCAGAAATCAGTAATTGTATATTCGTCCATTGGCAATGCAATTCTATCAATGGAGTCAAACATATCGATTGATAGCATTGTTTTGCTGGTTGAACACCAATGAAACTGATGACCTCATATAACTAATAAATAACAGTTCATCTTGATAAATATTTACATTAAATAATTTAGTCAGAAATCAGTAATTTCATATTCGTCCATTGGCAATGCAATTCTATCAATGGAGTAAAACATATATCAATTGATAGCATTCAAAAATAAACGTGATAAGTTTAACTGTAACATTTTTAGATATATATATATATATGTGCACACTTTTTATTTGTTCATGAATGTTGCTAGGTAACAAAATGATAATAAATATGAAGATCAAGAAAGTAAGGTGTAATGCAATCAATTACATGTCGAGTTATTGGTTTCAGGAGATTCTTACCGAAACAAAATGAAAGAAACATTCCCAATTGCAATACTATTACTTTTGTTCAGGTCGCAAAATGCTTGAAATGGAAGTGTTAGAATATATAATCCTCACTTAAAATGTATATGCATGGCTCTAGAGGGTATCCAATAATCTGAACAAATGATGCTGCTGTGAACATATGAAATGGGGTCACAAAATATACATGTGCACATTAAAAATCTATCGCAGTCAGACTGTACCTTCTGAAAAATGAAAACAGGTTCACAGTCTTCATTAACATCATTCTAATTTAATAGAGTGTAGGAAAATATCCCCGCATATATATTGACACAGCCGGACAATATGCTCCCCCCCATCAAAATGACAGGGCGGACAATAACACACACCCCATCAAAAAGTCAAGGCGGACAATATCCCCCGTGGAAAATCATAGGGCGGACAATATCCCCCCATTGGAATTAACGGGTAGGTGGATAATGTCCGGGGGGATATTGTCCGCCCTATGATTTTCCACGGGTGGGTATTGTCCGCTCTGTCTTTTTGATTGTCTGCCTGTGTCAAAATATATGGGGGATATTGTCCGCCTGTGTCAAAATATATGGGGGGATATTGTCCGGGGGAATATTGTCCATTCCCCATTTTAATATCATTGTTTGCTGGTTGAAAACATCCCAGGGATTCGGCACGTTTGGGGGTACTAGTATATATATTTAAGTACTCTGGGAGGTCAGATTTCGCATGCGACATATCACAACTAAAGAATATAATTTGGTATCAGCACAGATTCACAATATTAGTCTTTTGCATTAACCAATCGTTGGTCCACTTTCCTAACCCATGAGAATGGTATGTTTGCTTTTCCATTGTCAACCTCATATTGCACTCTCATATCTGAAAAAATACAAAATTCCTATAAGAAACAAAATGTTTAGTGTATAAATCTTGTAGTATGCCAAATATGTGTGCAATTAGACCCAGTAGTAATGTTAATAACCAGCTTGGTTCAGTTTTTATACATGCATGCTACAGACCCAATTACTTTCAAATTGATTTAATGATGTAGTTTCTTCACAGATTATGCCAATAAATATATGGAGCCAAAATTAGGTAAAACATACAATTGCTAGTGTTTACAAGGATTTTAATTAACTCTATATAGTATTCTGATGCAATATTGCCAGCATAACCAAGCTTTCATCAAAGAATATCTTGTGACAAGTTTGAACACATATATTGTAAAATAGTCAATCCAATGCACCACCTATTGTAGTGTACACATACTAAATCAAATGTATTCAATACAAAGGAGAAAAGGAAAAATAACCACATACCACTTCTTAGAATTTTGGCTGGTAGCCACTGATCAATGCCATCATCATCTCTCCATAATGCTTCCACATTTTCACCAATACGGAGATCATCCTGTAAAGTAACAAATAATTGTAAAACATAGGTTGAAAAGTTAATGATCCAGTAATTAGGTATTTAATCAGTTTGGCATTTAAGTGCTTGTTTACAAACACGCTGTTATAATCCCCTATACACATTGCAATCAAGACAGATGTCTTACATAAATATACACACAAGGTGTCTGTAGTCCAGTGGTAACACGCTGAACTGGTAATCCAGGTTCGATCCCCCGTCTGACCCTAATAAAATTAACAGTTTTTCAGATGGGGACTTTAAGCCAAGGTCTCGTATCGGTGCTTTACACCGTGCACGTAAAAGAACAAGGAGTTTCTGGAATGGGTCTCTGTCTGTATTATTGCACTATCCTCCAAAAAATTTAAATGACTAATCTCTTCAGTAGGTGTCGCTCATATGGGTAGCCGTAGCGACAATAAATAAACGTAAAACACACACACACAACAGTTATAAACTACATGCATAACACAGTGAATGTCAATTATATGGTCAATTTGGGTACTGTGCAGCATATTTTAGACCCTTTGGAAATTCAGATACTGTGGGATTCGAGATTTACACACCGTGAAACATACAGTGCTTACAGTTCATGTAGACCATCCAAAGATTAACAAAGATTCTTTGATAATTTTATTACTTACACAGGGTTCACTAAGGCTTGCCCTCTTGGTTCCTCTAACTTCTGAAATTAGATACAAGATAACAAATTTGGCAAAAGTTAAATATAAGACCAAATACTATGTCCATTGTGAAATGAATTAATGTAGTGTAGCAATAGACCGTCTCCGTGGCCCAGTGGTTAAGGCGTCCGCCTACGGAGCGGGAGGTTGAAGGTTCGAATCTCGTCAGGGTTCGTTCTGATATGGCCGGTTGGTGAGCCGCCAGCTAGTTAAATAATGGTTACCGATTGCCTACCAGCCTGGCATACAAGCATAGGATTCGGGAAGTACTGATGTTCATAAAAAGAGGTGTCTCATAAGTCAGAAATGACTGGCCCTTTAAATAGGGGTGACACTATAATAAACAAACACTTTACTTTATTATTTTAGTAGTAAATATGGTAGACAGGTCGGCAAGTAGTCTGGGTTTCAAAGGTGTAGATCTAATCAAAATGTACTTGGTAACAGTAATTGCAATTGATACGAGGACAGAATCTGAAGTGTTTCATAGTCCTGGGACAACTTGTGAGAAACACCATATGTACCGGTAATAAGATCGACACAAATATTTTGTGACTACATGATGACTGTGAAAGATAGCGAGATTATGATACATAAGTGTTTGCTACACTATACAGGTGGCACAGTAGGTGTCTTCATTTAGCTGGAGGAGATAATTAGAACTGACTGTCGGGAATATATTCAATATTGACAGCCTATACTTTTAGAAAAGTGTACCTTCAGCTGCAAGTAAAGTGACTTGTATATCTTTGCTTCTTCAGGGACCATATCACTATCATCTTCATTGCTACCAACAGCTTCATCGCTAACAACTATCTGATCATCACTACTACGAACATCTTCATCTGTAACAACTCTCTCATCAGTAGTGTCTACATCAATCTGAAATTGTTCATATATATGTACACACATATTTACTCAATTATATGATGAGATGTCGTGCAGATGGAAGGTAAAATCTCCATAACAACAGAGGATGTAGAAAACAACGCATATATTTTGTACATCTGTCTTCCTCTAATGTCGAACCCCTCGCGGGGATGTAGAAATGTCCCTAAAAGACTTAGCTAAGAGAGGTATGAATCAACATATCAAGTAATTTAATTCAAAATGACAATGTGGGAATAAATATCAAATGTAAACAAGTGCGGACAATGTGTTCCGGTTGTAAACAAGTGCGTGACTGATCGACTCGGAAAGTCCTACATTCGGTTTCGAGTTTATTTTATAGCAATAAAACAGAGTTTACCAAATGAACATAAGCATACAAAGTATAATGTTAGAATGTGTAGCAGCATTGCTACCCATATATAAAAATAAGAATTTTTCAAATATCTTTTATTTGATACGATATAATGCTGCTTTAATCACACTCGTTTGCACGGATGACAGCGTATATGTGGTCATTCGTGTGGGAGGAAATCAGAGTACTTGGACATGCCCTAATATCGAACCCTGTTATACAATATATATATACAGTTTGGCACATAGTACAGCTAAAATACTACCGAAGTGAGATGTAAATTATTTTGAAATCTTACCATACTTATTCCACCGTGCAACAAATTGTGTTCGACTTTTGGTCAGGGGAGTCAACCCTTTACACACATCTGATCCTGTGTCATCAAACTTCTCCAAACTTAAGAATAGCTTCACACTAGTGATCAAGATTATCTGAAAAGAAATTAGTGATTAAATTAAATATAACAGAATGTGGCAATTGAATTATATATATATGTTACAGTTTGTACTTGTGGCTTGCCATAATATATAATAATAATATAAATTGTAAGAACTTGTCTCGTAATCAACCTAACTAAATTTGTATAAATTAAGTGCTTAGTGTTTGGGAGCCTAGTTTTCAATCATAAAAACAATTGTAGTCTAAATTAAAAGAACATTTGTTTGAAGTGACAATCGAATACTATTCCACTAATGAACAAGCTGTTGTAATATTTCTTTCTATGTTCAAACTTCATTATGTGAAATATAATTCGAAAATATATTGAAACAATACAATATCCTGTATTTAAATATGTACATACAATTTTATTTTAGCTTGATTGTGAAACAAGTTCTTACAACTTATATTAATCACTCTAAAGACATCATTCCTGATGGAAGTCATCGACATGAGGGAGAAATAATAGGCAACAGGGTGTTTAACTGCATTGCTTAAGGGCACAATCATAATCGCAATGGCTCCAATGGGGCTTGGACTCTGGGCCCTTCGCACATGAAGAGAACACGCTACCACTATCATGACTTCCTGTATTGTATTTAATTTAAGTAACTATCTAGTAATACAACAACATAAATAGGTTATGCAAATATACGGTTATGTATTTTGACTGACAATTTGTCTACATGTATGTACAAAATGATTGTTGTTTTGGGGTTTAAAGTTGTACGTAATGCATATGGCGACTCGCTGGATGAAGACAATGCATGGAGACATGGACGTGAACCCATGTAGAGCCACCAACATATGGCCAGCCAGCTAGATAGTTTTGAAAGCTTCAACAGCTAGTTTACATGAAATAATTTGACACCCCCAATGAGATTCGAACATGCAGCAGGCACTGATCTAGTCATAGTTAGCCACGCCCACTGAGCTCAGGTCCAAATTATGCGACATTGCCAGTTTAATCTTCAATGAGAATTAAGATACTAGATCTACTTTTTGATTATTTAATAGTTTAATGCAGGAATCAATATATGTGTTGATATGTACATGTCCAAATATTTAGACTTGAAAAATATGACATTTTACTATCAATACATTGTTCACAGTCTAAATGCTAAACCTCAATTTCGCGTAGCATATTTTATATTTTAAGAAGTCGTTTTTATAAATTAAAATTGCTAACAAGATGAACACACATATCGTTGTTTGAATTATGCACATTCTATAATGTCTCTTGACAATATTATACATGAAATCAACGATTAAAGTTTCACCATTCCATTTCGTCCATTATTTTGAATATTTTGGTTATTACAAAAAAGCCAAGAATAGAAATCATTAGACGAAATTGTTTACAAGATATATCTTGCGTGCCATTATGGTGAACCAAATAAGATTTAGTTCAATATCCAATTGTTCATAAGCATGAAATGTACTAGCAAATAATTAATTCGGATTTCTTTTGTGAAGACTGTGCAGAAAATGTGGGAGAATCTCACCTGTCGACTTCAAACAGCTAAAATATATGCACAACTGTAAGACAATATATATTAAACACAGTGGCTGCGTAACCGGCACCGGCTATATAGACAACATCTAGGTAGATGGTGCCGGTTATATAGCTTGTAGGCTATATACTATAGCCGGCAGAGTTGTGGTAAGAAGTTCTTGGGCAGGTATAACAATAGATGATAATAATATAATAAGATTGTAATTTGCAGGATAACCCCTTCACCCCCCGTCACCCCGGTAAGTAATTTGGTGGGTACCCCATTATCATGAATCTCTGTTATGCTTCAGGTAGAATTTTGTCCTCATGCACCTATCATCCATCATGTATGGGAGTACACTCTGGGGAGTGGCCAAATGAGATTTCTGTGATGTAGTAAGGTTAGGTGCTAATCTTAATTAGATACAAAGTTTCACACCATAGACACTTCAAATAAAATTATCTATGTGATGTTGTAAGTTTGTCTGACCCTAATAAAATCAACAGTCTTTCAGATGGGATAAACCGAGGTTTTGTGTCGGTGCTTTACACCGTGCACGTAAAAGAACCAGAGGAGATTCTGGAATTGGTCTCTGTCTGTATCATGCACTATCCTCCAAAATCTAAACTGACTAATCTCTTCAGGAAGCGTCGCTCATATGGGCAACCGGTAGCGACGATAAACAAACATAAAACACACACATTTTATCAAATCCAATTCAAGAGTATGTACATGTATAGTATATCTAAGAATAATTGACAGTATGAAAGTTTTTTCTATATATGACTCTTTTGGTTCTTTTTTGGAGTTAGAGGAGAAACATAAAACTTACCAGAGTAAAATGTATGTAAAATTATGGCATAGAGACTCCAGAACTATAGCAGGATCTGCTATTAAAACATGTTAAATACAGTTAAAAACTGATTTGTAAATACTACTGTTTAGAAATTTTAACAGAAAACAAGAAAGATATATTACTGTGTAATTGTATTTGTCTTTATATTATCATTATTATATTGAATTAGTCTTAGTAAATAGTCCGAAACTGTATTGGGGAAGGAGTTGGTTGGTTGTTCTCTGACAAAAGCAATCTCACATAATTACATTTATATATGTTTGTGCTATATTTTAGAACTTTGCCGGAATTAATTACCGGGGGTGGGGGTGGTGAGGGGGTTGCACTGGATCATGCAATCTTATTATCACCCGGTCTCATATTTGCTATACCTGCCCAAGAACTTCTCACCACAACTCTGCCTGTAGGCTGCGTAACCGGCACCGGCGAATTCAGGTTGTTTCGTATAATACCGTGTTCGTATAATGGTGGTTTCGTATACTAGTTGTTTCGTATACGGCTACCTAGATTTTTGTCTATATAGCCGGTGCCGATTACGCAGCCACTTATATTAAACGTTCTTAATATCTATATTTATGATTATTCTTAACACCAATGCACACATTTAGTTTATACAAATTTAATTTAGCTCGATAGCGAAATAAGTTCTTACAACTTATATTAATCGCTCTGGAGACCTCAGTCCATCGCCATGAGGGAGAGAGAAGAGGTAACGTGTAATTTAAATACAAGATACAAGATACAAAATTTATTTTAAATTTTATATGTCCGGAAAGCTTCAAATATTGGTCAGAAATCCTACCATCAGATCAGGGCGGGAAGTGCTATGCGAAAATGAAATTTAACGCATATAAACTAGATATGTAATTGGTCCGAATAAGTTACAGATCTTGGCCGAATAAGCCCTGGTCGGAAATTAGCCTAGTCGAAAATATAGACAGTACGAGTTTCCACTTACCTCCACAAAAGTCAACTTCTTGCCAACGTGTATGGTCTGTACTTGACCATGGTCTTCTCCGTCAACCGTAACATTAAGTTTGTCACCGATCATATCGAAGTATCAACACTGCGCCATCATTAAATTCACTTTAAATCTATTCAAAACAATTGGTTTCGCCAAGATAATTTCCCACAAAATGACGTGTGTACAGAATATAGTGTCCGATACGACTATGGCCGAGCGTCTCCGAATTTCGTTTTGGACGATTCCATTATGTGTATATGGGTCACACGATTATTTCACGATGCAGTTTACGATGGTGGAATAAGTATTTTAAGCATATATGCTTATATATTATTTATACTACATTTAGAATGTGTGTAAAAAGTATGCGTTTGAAACAGTGTTAATGGCTATGAAGGTCATTATTGATGGTGACATTCATAGACACACCGTGTATTGAAATGGACTCTCCCAGTGCACTATGATTGCACTGTATTTTAAAGCAAGATTGTTTCAGTTTGGCGAGGGTAAATAACCTCAATCATCATCGTTTCTTATTTACCGTTACATAAAAATACTTATCAAACAATAGGACATAAACAATTAGTGTGCATGTGCTTTGGATCTATCAAAGATGACTAGATCTACTTATTACGTCGTGTTTACTGCAATGTTGGTGAGTGTGTTTTGTTTTCAAAATTTTAATATAATTTTAGTCTTCTAATCTAGACATATTTATTTTAGATAAAGCGTCATCTCGGCCCCACGACACGTCGGTCCCAGACACCTTTTTATTTTATATTAAAATATATAACTATCATCAAAATACAATGTAGCATTAATATAACGAAGGATCACTGCCTGCCCAGTGGAAGTCAGCAAATATTGCTCCCATTTACAAAAAAAGGGGACAAGTCAAACCCCGCCAACTATAGGCCATTAAAACCGGTGTCCTCTGGAGTCCCACAGGGATCCGTACTTGGACCCCTGCTTTTCCTAGCCTACATAAACGACCTCCCACAAAACATCAGTTCCAAAGTCCGCATCTTTGCAGATGATACTGCAGTATATCTATCACTGACATCTGCAAATGAATCGGCCACACTCCAAAATGATCTTAAGAGATTAGAAGAGTGGGAGTTGGAGTGGGACATGGAATTTAACCCCTCCAA
Organism: Archivesica marissinica; assembly: GCA_014843695.1. Lineage (NCBI taxonomy): Eukaryota > Metazoa > Mollusca > Bivalvia > Venerida > Vesicomyidae > Archivesica > Archivesica marissinica. The sequence continues at coordinate 93,333,840 of CM026386.1, forward strand.
ATGTCAAGTTATCCACGTCACCAGAAGGAAACATCCTATTCCCAGCAAATATAAACTCCATGGAGTCCTACTTGAGTTGGTCACCTCAGCCAAATACCTTGGCGTGGATATCTCAAATAACCTGTCATGGGACACCCACATAAAAAGGCCAACAAAGAAAGCAAACCAAACATTAGGATTTCTACGTAGAAACCTCCAGGTCAAATCTGAACCCTTTAAGACCATGGCTTACCAGACACTAGTGAGACCCCAGCTTGAATATGGCTCCGAGATCTGGTCGCCCCATACCCAAACATTGATAGACCAAATTGAAGGTGTCCAGCGAAGAGCAGCCCATTGGATAAAGGCTGACTTCTATCGTACCTTTAGTGTTACAGACATGCTACATTCCCTAAATCTACGCAGACTAGATCAACGGCGTATTGCCATTCCTTAAGCTATAGGTTAATTACAGCAACTACAGACTACTACAAGTTTTCCTTCTTTCCAAGAACAATCTATCATTGGAACTACCTCCCTCCTGACATTGTCCATCTCCCTACCATACAGCAATTCAATACGGCAGTTTGCCATATTGAACATGCCAGTCCCTAGTTGTTCTGCGTAGCTGCTTTTAAACTTTTACCACAACTTATTTTCATACCTTCTTAAATGATACTTTTATCTACTCATACTTTTAACTTCTTTGCGGTTTTTGACGCGCAACATGTCTACGTCCCCGCGAGGGGTTCGACATTAAAGGAACATAGATATATATAATGGAAGTCGTGATAGCGCAGTGGATGCGCGTTCTCTTCAGGTGCGAAAGGTCCGAAGTTCGAGCCCCGCTGGAGCCGTTACGATTGTGCCCTTAGGCAAGGCATTTAAATTCCATGTTGCCTCCTCTCTCTCCCTCGTGGCGATGGATTCCATCAGGAATGAGGTCTCGAGAGTGATTAAATATAAGTTGAAAGAACTTGTTTCGCAATCGAGCTAAAATAAATTTGTATAAACCCTATAATTAATATAATTAATTTTCTAGTCAATACATTTCTGAATTTCTGAATTTTTGTTGATAACCATAAATCATAGATTATCAAAAAAACATCTCCCCCAGAAATGTGTGTTTTTGACAGGAAATGATTTCATTGATGCTACACTGTATTTGGGGTTGTAACATGGTTCTGGCTGGGTATGTGCCGGTTGCCTGTGGAACAGCAGTTATTTGAATGACTATAACATTTATTTAACCCTTTCCTTCATAGAGATTCAGGTTAATATACTAGAGTGGTGGAACCTATGCTCTGCGTATTTTTTCCATTTACATCCGTATTTAAATAGTTTTAACCTATTTTCGCTGACAGAGGTAAGGCATGGTTCAATAGCGTTCAGTTGTGCGTACCGGTAGCCTAATGCAACTGTCATCTGACTGGTTCACTAGCCAAATATAAACAGGCAACTTGTTGGGAAATACGAATTCCACCGAAATGATGCAGTTTATGAGCAGTTCAGGTAGCTATTCGGATTGGGAAAAAATGTATAAATAACCAGAAAAAAGTTTCTTATGAGTTGTAATATTGTTAGTTATTGATGTTACTAAGTAATATATTCAACATTTACCAGTGCATAAATAAAAAAAACCTCATGTACACTTTTTGGGTGCCATCGGGTGCCCTAAAATATCTAGTTCCCCATGGAAACAGGTGCCGTTGCGATAGCTTTGTTGAGGCGCATGGTCATGTAATGAAGCTAAAATATTTTGAAAGTTGTGTTCACGACTTAAGAAATAATAATGTACGGCAAGTGCATTTAACTTTTTTTATAGGCCATATGATTTACGCCGAGCATAGGTTTCACCACTTGTTACCAACAAATGCATGATTTGTGTAAAACCTTCATGCCAATGTTCAAATGGACATATATAGAAACTAGATTTCGTGTGTTGCTGGCTCTGGACACCAATTAGATCTCTCCTAGGCTGTTCACCCTCCTACCTGATGCGACCATAATTAGATATATAATTTCTGGACAAACATAAACAATCAGTATCATACTCTGCTCTGTGCGTTACCAACGAATGTTTTAAATTACATGATATATCTATTTTATATTATAATGTTAGTTTTAACATGGCCCTGAAAGGAAACCGTTTGTATATATTATATATACAAAACATTTTCTGCGGATATGGAAGCACTGTTTTTAGTACCATTTTTATTTTACTGCACAGGCAGAGATACTTTTAACTTTAAGTTCATGGGGCTTTCATCTTCAACCTATATTTGGGAATGGGACATGATAATCTGCTCTAATAGCCTAATATGTCATAAAGACTCCAACTTTTGTATATAATATGCATCTTTATTTTTACTATTTTACTGTGTACACTGAACCCTTGTAAATATATAAATATAGCACATATTTACATAAAACTAATTCCATAGTATGTTGTACAATGTGTGATATGTGTACCCAAAAATAATACTCCACCCCCCCTATATGCCCCCGTGTACTGGGATCATAAATATTACATCTAGAAAAGGCGGCTTAACCCCTGCGTGACAACGTTTAAAAATAATGTGGTAAAATACACTTCCGTACAAACAACGGTCACCTTCGTAGGGCCTTTAAAATTACATTTTAAGTATAAAAAACAATCAGTTCTTGGCTATTTACAATATAACTTAGTCCACAGGGGAATGCCAAACTAATAAAAATTAGCGATCGCTCGTGAGATGAAGATGTCATGACAGGAGTACCGGTTCCGTTGTTTACTCGGTGATTTCGGAAACCGACCGACCGCATGCAGTAATTGCTCATATAACTACTCAGTCGGCCAGGCTACTCATACAACCTGAGGGTATCTGATGACCTTAATTAAAGTAGAGGATGATGTTGGGTGTCCTTGTTTGTTTTAAGTTTATTGTTAAGCTTATTCAGAACTTATGTATATTTATAGATAAAGTTTTACAGTCTAATACCTACTGAAGTGGTATTAAAGAGTAATGAAGAATTGTTAGAAAAGACGTAAATTTGGCCTAATGACTAGTGCCTGGTCAGAATAATAGTTCTGTCCAAGTCAATAACATGTTATTGTTACTAGTAATGTAGGGAAGTTTGTAACAAATTAAATTGCGACCACCAGAAATTTGGTAATTTCTGACCCCAATTTCCAGAAATTAGACATTTCTGTCCTGCTTTATTATGTAGGAAAGTTAGGGCCTCAATTCAACCACCTGGTCAAGCTGGATGTACTATCAAGATGAATGCGGTAGATCATTACATAACCTTAACTTAGGAACTTGAGTATCTTATGAAGCACACTCATGTACAAGAATATTTAGATTTAAGATGAGTATGTACTTGTTGAGACTATACCAGGAAGGTAATCCGCTCCAACTAAACATAGTTAAAAATATCTGATGACATTTTTTTAAAAATATTGTACTGAGGGCTCTATATTGAGGTAATTAGAGTTTAAACTAGAACTTTACATGTAGATTATGGACATAGACCCTTTAAATTTTATTTGGACCTTAAAATTAACCAAAAACCAGCAAAATTGTACAAATTCAGCATTTTGCTTATGACATAGCATAAGGGCCTCAATTTGAATATTGGTGGATAAAAACATATTATGATGTTTATTTTGGATAAACAACAAAAAACAAAAGTTATAGATATATAGGATTTATCAATCCTTGTTACAAATAATTTAGCTAATAATTTCCCGAATTTGTGTGTGTTGAAGTAATCTTATTGATCACAAACCAATACAATTTAAACTAGTTTTATTTAGTTTTAGAGTTACTTGGTCACAAAGCACCGGCAGTATGGGCTTTACCCGGCCGGACTGAGTCCACTGGTTGTTCTGCGCGCTGTCATACTACCAATCCGGGTAACTTGGACCAGGGGTCCCAATTTAAATTTCTCAGACAAGTATGTTCCCATATACATGTTTACAAGCTTAATCGCTAGGGAATTTTCAAATACTAATTTAATAAATACTATAGTTTCCTATGTAAGTGGTCACAGGGGGGAAAGGCGATAAAGAATAGCTAAGGTAAGCTTAGCTATAAGGTAAGAAATGAATTAGTAAAACAGGACGGTCACTAATTTAAATGGGATAGGTTGCATATAGCAAAGTAATAGCTATTTATGAGCTATTGGTTTGACAGGGGCATAGCCAGAACTCTGTCTTAATAGTTTAGTTTGGGAGGTAGAGACGGTTTGTGTGGATTTGGATTTTCCAGGTTGTTGTGGATTGTCCCACATTGGTTTACAACCAATGATGTAGAAATGAAGTTGTTGTGATGTTTAAACAACCGGTATTTATGAAACTTACAATACTGAGTTGCAAGTGATGTTAACTCAAAAGTCAACAATTGTATATTATACACTGATATAATATTGTATATATTTTATAACACCATACATAGAGGTGACGTGGTGTTTTTTGGTTGCTTAATGTACATTAGACACTGGTAATAGGTTGTGTCCATTAGACATTGAGTTCGTAGATTATACCAAGTTTCATCTGAGTAGATGAATAACTAAAAGATACTTAGTGATTTGTATATCGATCGGTAAAAATGATCGAGTTAAGTATATTAGGATACGAAAGCGTTTTGTGCTCGGAGCCCCTAAGATGAAATTTCAGTAAACTCTTTCATCTGGGGTCGGAAATTACTCATCTCAGGTGAAAGGGGCTCCGCTTGGGCCAATTACAGCACTACAGAAGGGTAAATTTATCCACAAACAACCTGGAGAGATATGGGATCCTTGTCTGAGCTTAATAACTGCAAATGTCCTCTAAATTTTGTCGGACATCTGACAGTCTAGAATGTATGTTTCCAGAGCTTTAAATACTGAGGTGCGGACAGCCTTGCTGGGGTTGAGTATTTTCTCAATTGAGAAAGTTTTATCAACCCCTGCAACTGCCGCACGCAAGACAGCCCAATGAGTCTCATGATCGCAACAGTCCAGCAGAAAATGTTCAGTAGTGTATCTGACATCGCACTTGGGACAAACTGGATTTAGCTTAAGTATATGTTGGCCAAGGTTGCCTGCCAACAGGTTTGTCCCAAGTCTCAGCCGAGTGCTGCACTTATCTATTATTAAAGACTTAGAGTATTGCACCGGACGGCTGAACCCCACGGAGCTCCTTTTGTAGGTTTGTTTGAAAATATATATTCAACAAAACAAATATATTTATATAAGACACTTTTATTACCCCTCCAGTAGAAAGTGTCATTAACTGGGCTTGAATAATGTGTGTGTATTCAGTGAACATGATTAAATCAGTTCATGGACACAGTGTATGTATATTGGACCCTTATCTATGGAGTATTGATTATTGATATCAACTGATTAACATTGATATGCAGGGGCTATTTGGCTTACTTCCAATACCAGGAAAGGGTCACAACAACTTCATGTTTACATCATTGGAATAAATAAACCAATGTGGGACAATCCACAACAACCTGGAAAATCCAAACCCACACAAACCGTCTCTACCTCCCAAACTAAAATATTAAGACATGTTCCTGGCTATGCCCCTGTCAAACCAATAGCTCATAAATAGCTATTACTTTGTTATATGCAACCCAGGACCCACACTGGGCCGAAAAAAGTTGGGGCCACTTATCTGTGTGAACGATGGGGTGTGTGCGGGAGCGGTGTCGTCCCCTCCGGGAGGGGTGTCGTCCCCTCCCTGGTTTGATTTGTTTGGGTATTTTTATTTGTATATGGTGAGATTCTAGCGCGTTTTTTTCTGGAAGAAGTATTAATATAGACATTAGAATGAAAGAATGCATACCTGTTAAGGCTAAAAGTTTATTTTACAATGTAGCCATGTGACAGTGGTTAATAATGGAAGCCAACACAGGATTACATTTCAAATGAACTTTGAGCTCAAAAAGACATGCATACTATTCATTTTTGAAGACAATCCAATGAACTTTTACAACTTTAATTATTTTCTTGGTCATAATAATTTAAAAATACATCAGAATTACATACATGTACAAGTATCCACTATGTCTAACAAATTGCACAACATTCAGTATGAAATGCGTCTGTTCTTCTTGGACCACATTACAAATGCCGATTTGAAGTTGAACTTGTCTGGGCCGTCTAGGTTTCATTCACTATGTCCATTTCGGACGTTTAAAACCGAAAGTAGCCATTTTGACAAGTGACGATTTGGATTTATTTGTTTACGTTTATTTATCGGCGATTTGGACAAGTTTCATTCACTTTTTATAGTTGAGGACACGAAAATCATATTTTTCACAACTACTACCTTTGATCTTATTTGTGAAAAACAACACCAATAATTATTACCTAATATTGTACACAAGTCATATGGTCATCCGATCATGTTTACATAATCTTCAAACAATGTCATCATTTCACCGTTTTCATAAAGGACCTCAATTATCAAATCATTCCCATTATACAAAACTGTAAATGTGTGATCATATACGGTAACCGCTAATTTACAAGTTTGTTTTGATTGCAATTTATGATGGGAATATGCCTCCAGCACATGTACACAGCTGTTTTGACTGTGAATCGATTGTTTCGCCAAACGATAGCGTATATGAGAGCAAAAAAATTGTAACCAGTCAAAGATACAATGAACACAGACTGTGTATCGATTTTTCTTTAACTGGAAAGCGCCGTCGTCAATGGTAAATAAAACCAGTCGAGTATGAAAGGTTAAAATATGGCACAAACGTTATTTATGCCGATTTTTTGTGCAATTTTCTGAAAATCGCCAAATTGAAATTTTAGGAGCCATTTCTATCGCAAAATCGCCATTTGGCTCTTGTGACCCTCCTGGTGTACTAATTAATTTTTTGCCTTAGCTAAGCTTACCTTAGCTATTCATTATCGCCTTTCCCCCCTGTGACCATTTATATAGGAAACAATAGTCTTTAATAAATTAGTATTTGAAAATCTCCAAGCGATTAAAGCTTGAAAACTTGTATATGGGAACATACTTGTCTGAGAAATTTAAATTGGGACCCAGAGCCCCTGGTCCAAGTTACCCGGATTGGTAGTATGACAGCGCGCAGAACAACCAGTGGACTCAGTCCGGCCGGCTAAAGCCCATACTGCCGGTGCTTTGTGACTAAGAAACTCTAAAACTAAAAGTAGTTTAAATTGTATTGGTATGTAATCTATAAGATTACTTCAATACAATGGTAAATTCGGGAAATTATTATCTAATTTTTTTGGAACAAGGATTGATAAATCCTATATATTTATAACTTTCTAGTAACTTCATATTGTTGTTTATCCAAAATAAGCATCAACACATTTTTTTATCCACCAATATTCAAATTGAGGCCCATATGCAATGTCATAAGCAAAATGCTCAACATATCTTAAAAAAATGTCATCTGATATTTTTAGATATGTTTAGTTGGAGCGGATTACCATTCTTGTATAGTCTCAACAAGTACATATTCATCTTAAATCTAAATATTCTTGTACATGAGTGTGCTTCATAAGATACTCAAGTTCCTAAGTTAAGGTTATGTAATTATTTACCTCATTCATCTTGTTAGTACACCCAACTTGACCAGGTGGTTGAATTGAGGCCCTAACTTTCCTACATAATAAAGTACGACAGAAATGTCTAATTTCTGGAAATTGGGGTCAGAAATTACTACATTTCTGGTGGATGTAATTTTATATTTTAAAAAATTTAATGTCTTTAGATTACTAGTAACATTAACATGTTATTGACTTGGATATAACTATTATTCTGACCAGGCCCTATCAGTATTCACCTTGAGGCCCTTCTCCTATGGCACAAGGAAATATCCAAAATCACAAATTTTCCATAGTATTTTGGTAAATTCCACTACCGTACAGGGATATTATTATTTTTATACACTTTGGTACATTGAACCTACTATCCTGTAACAATTATGTGGTAGATAATCTACATCAACACAGTATTTGGAAAAAATGCCATCTGAAGTTTCAATATGCAGTTGGACATTTCTATTTACTGACTCTGTGCAGCCTCACGGCAAAATTGTGTAATTTCAATCAATGATCTAATGATCATCTGATTAAATTATCTAGAGATTTTAGTGTTCTTTTTGGGCAACTATGTTAAACATGTTTGATCAACTTCAAGAAGTAATCTTCAGTAATTCTAAAACTGAAGCTCAAATGCTATGACATTAGTCATTAGCCCAAATTTACTTTTTTGTAACAATTCTCCATTAATGTTAATACCACTTCAGTAGGTATTAGATTGTAAATTAAAAACTTAATCTATAAATATATATAAGTTCTGAATAAGCCTAACAATAAACTTAGAACAAACAAGGACACCCAACATCATCCTCTAGTTTAATTAAGGTTATCAGATCATGTTATCAAGTTGCATGAGTTACCTGGCCGGCTGAGTAGTTATTATGAGCAAATACTGCGTGCGGTCGCTCGGTCTCCGAAATCACCGAGTAAACAACGGAACCGGTACTCCTGCCATGAAATCATCGTCTCGCGAGTGATCGCTAATATTTATTAGTTTGGCATTCCCCTGTGTGACTAAGTTATATTGTAAATAGCCAAGTTCTGATTGTTTTTTATACTTAAGATGTAATTTTAAAGGCCCTACTAAGGTGACCGTTGTTTGTACGGAAGTGTATTTTACTACATTATTTTTAAACGCTGTCACACAGGGGTTCGGTCGCCTTTTTTAGATGTAATTTTCATGATCCCAGTACATGGGGGCATATAGGAGGGGTATTATTTTTGGGTACACATATCACACATTGTACAACCTACTATGGAATTAGTTTTATGTAAATATTTTTAGGGGCAACCCAGGATAGTTTAGTTTGGTGATACTTACATATGTTATAAAAGATGACCAAACATCATAGTAGTCTGATACCTCTAATCATTTGTAATATGTGAAATTCTCTATCCTGTATCCTATGGAAGATATTTCACTACCAGTTATATATCTGTATGACTGGTAGTAACTATAATTATGTACTTGGGATCAATCAACTAAATATCTTAGTACAGATACATATTAAGATAGTCCATGAATTTTAATCTTCGTAGCAACTTCGATACTGCTGTGCACTATACAAGGTAAACGGGCACCTGTCGTATCTCTTTCTCGTTCGCGCGAACGTAAAATTCTCAATTGTTTGTTTACATTTGCAGAGGTCAATCGGTGCACATTACTGAGCGCTATATCATATCTGCTCAGGGGCATCTGCTATTTTTCACACCGGTTCGTGTGACTAGTTAACTTTTTGCCATTAGGTCTTACTTTTAATTTTCGTAGTAATATCTTTATTG
>CM026386.1:93344163-93366879 GCA_014843695.1 Archivesica marissinica
ATCGAAAGCATTACTGAAGTCTAATAGGATGAGATCTACTTGATGCTTATTGTAGACAGAGGTAACCAAGTCATTGACTAGCATTACTAGTTGGGTCACGCATGACCGTTTTTCTCTAAAACCATGCTGCAAATGGTACAGAATACTATGGTTAGTGAAGTGTTTCGCTATCGAGGAGGAAACTATATGTTCTAGTACCTTGCATAGAACACATGTCAGTGAGATAGGCCTATAGTTGGCGGGGTTTGACTTGTCCCCTTTTTTTGTAAATGGGAGCAATATTTGCTGACTTCCACTGGGCAGGCAGTGATCCTTCGTTATATTAATGCTACATTGTATTTTGATGATAGTTATATATTTTAATATAAAATAAAAAGGTGTCTGGGGCCGACGTGTCGTGGGGCCGAGATGACGCTTTATCTAAAATAAATATGTCTAGATTAGAAGACTAAAATTATATTAAAATTTTGAAAACAAAACACACTCACCAACATTGCAGTAAACACGACGTAATAAGTAGATCTAGTCATCTTTGATAGATCCAAAGCACATGCACACTAATTGTTTATGTCCTATTGTTTGATAAGTATTTTTATGTAACGGTAAATAAGAAACGATGATGATTGAGGTTATTTACCCTCGCCAAACTGAAACAATCTTGCTTTAAAATACAGTGCAATCATAGTGCACTGGGAGAGTCCATTTCAATACACGGTGTGTCTATGAATGTCACCATCAATAATGACCTTCATAGCCATTAACACTGTTTCAAACGCATACTTTTTACACACATTCTAAATGTAGTATAAATAATATATAAGCATATATGCTTAAAATACTTATTCCACCATCGTAAACTGCATCGTGAAATAATCGTGTGACCCATATACACATAATGGAATCGTCCAAAACGAAATTCGGAGACGCTCGGCCATAGTCGTATTGGACACTATATTCTGTACACACGTCATTTTGTGGGAAATTATCTTGGCGAAACCAATTGTTTTGAATAGATTTAAAGTGAATTTAATGATGGCGCAGTGTTGATACTTCGATATGATCGGTGACAAACTTAATGTTACGGTTGACGGAGACGACCATGGTCAAGTACAGACCATACACGTTGGCAAGAAGTTGACTTTTGTGGAGGTAAGTGGAAACTCGTACTGTCTATATTTTCGACTAGGCTAATTTCCGACCAGGGCTTATTCGGCCAAGATCTGTAACTTATTCGGACCAATTACATATCTAGTTTATATGCGTTAAATTTCATTTTCGCATAGCACTTCCCGCCCTGATCTGATGGTAGGATTTCTGACCAATATTTGAAGCTTTCCGGACATATAAAATTTAAAATAAATGTTGTATCTTGTATCTTGTATTTAAATTACACGTTACCTCTTCTCTCTCCCTCATGGCGATGGACTGAGGTCTCCAGAGCGATTAATATAAGTTGTAAGAACTTATTTCGCTATCGAGCTAAATTAAATTTGTATAAACTAAATGTGTGCATTGGTGTTAAGAATAATCATAAATATAGATATTAAGAACGTTTAATATAAGTGGCTGCGTAATCGGCACCGGCTATATAGACAAAAATCTAGGTAGCCGTATACGAAACAACTAGTATACGAAACCACCATTATACGAACACGGTATTATACGAAACAACCTGAATTCGCCGGTGCCGGTTACGCAGCCTACAGGCAGAGTTGTGGTGAGAAGTTCTTGGGCAGGTATAGCAAATATGAGACCGGGTGATAATAAGATTGCATGATCCAGTGCAACCCCCTCACCACCCCCACCCCCGGTAATTAATTCCGGCAAAGTTCTAAAATATAGCACAAACATATATAAATGTAATTATGTGAGATTGCTTTTGTCAGAGAACAACCAACCAACTCCTTCCCCAATACAGTTTCGGACTATTTACTAAGACTAATTCAATATAATAATGATAATATAAAGACAAATACAATTACACAGTAATATATCTTTCTTGTTTTCTGTTAAAATTTCTAAACAGTAGTATTTACAAATCAGTTTTTAACTGTATTTAACATGTTTTAATAGCAGATCCTGCTATAGTTCTGGAGTCTCTATGCCATAATTTTACATACATTTTACTCTGGTAAGTTTTATGTTTCTCCTCTAACTCCAAAAAAGAACCAAAAGAGTCATATATAGAAAAAACTTTCATACTGTCAATTATTCTTAGATATACTATACATGTACATACTCTTGAATTGGATTTGATAAAATGTGTGTGTTTTATGTTTGTTTATCGTCGCTACCGGTTGCCCATATGAGCGACGCTTCCTGAAGAGATTAGTCAGTTTAGATTTTGGAGGATAGTGCATGATACAGACAGAGTCCAATTCCAGAATCTCCTCTGGTTCTTTTACGTGCACGGTGTAAAGCACCGACACAAAACCTCGGTTTATCCCATCTGAAAGACTGTTGATTTTATTAGGGTCAGACAAACTTACAACATCACATAGATAATTTTATTTGAAGTGTCTATGGTGTGAAACTTTGTATCTAATTAAGATTAGCACCTAACCTTACTACATCACAGAAATCTCATTTGGCCACTCCCCAGAGTGTACTCCCATACATGATGGATGATAGGTGCATGAGGACAAAATTCTACCTGAAGCATAACAGAGATTCATGATAATGGGGTACCCACCAAATTACTTACCGGGGTGACGGGGGGTGAAGGGGTTATCCTGCAAATTACAATCTTATTATATTATTATCATCTATTGTTATACCTGCCCAAGAACTTCTTACCACAACTCTGCCGGCTATAGTATATAGCCTACAAGCTATATAACCGGCACCATCTACCTAGATTTTGTCTATATAGCCGGTGCCGGTTACGCAGCCACTGTGTTTAATATATATTGTCTTACAGTTGTGCATATATTTTAGCTGTTTGAAGTCGACAGGTGAGATTCTCCCACATTTTCTGCACAGTCTTCACAAAAGAAATCCGAATTAATTATTTGCTAGTACATTTCATGCTTATGAACAATTGGATATTGAACTAAATCTTATTTGGTTCACCATAATGGCACGCAAGATATATCTTGTAAACAATTTCGTCTAATGATTTCTATTCTTGGCTTTTTTGTAATAACCAAAATATTCAAAATAATGGACGAAATGGAATGGTGAAACTTTAATCGTTGATTTCATGTATAATATATTGTCAAGAGACATTATAGAATGTGCAGAATTCAAACAACGATATGTGTGTTCATCTTGTTAGCAATTTTAATTTATAAAAACGACTTCTTAAAATATAAAATATGCTACGCGAAATTGAGGTTTAGCATTTAGACTGTGAACAATGTATTGATAGTAAAATGTCATATTTTTCAAGTCTAAATATTTGGACATGTACATATCAACACATATATTGATTCCTGCATTAAACTATTAAATAATCAAAAAGTAGATCTAGTATCTTAATTCTCATTGAAGATTAAACTGGCAATGTCGCATAATTTGGACCTGAGCTCAGTGGGCGTGGCTAACTATGACTAGATCAGTGCCTGCTGCATGTTCGAATCTCATTGGGGGTGTCAAATTATTTCATGTAAACTAGCTGTTGAAGCTTTCAAAACTATCTAGCTGGCTGGCCATATGTTGGTGGTTCTACATGGGTTCACGTCCATGTCTCCATGCATTGTCTTCATCCAGCGAGTCGCCATATGCATTACGTACAACTTTAAACCCCAAAACAACAATCATTTTGTACATACATGTAGACAAATTGTCAGTCAAAATACATAACCGTATATTTGCATAACCTATTTATGTTGTTGTATTACTAGATAGTTACTTAAATTAAATACAATACAGGAAGTCATGATAGTGGTAGCGTGTTCTCTTCATGTGCGAAGGGCCCAGAGTCCAAGCCCCATTGGAGCCATTGCGATTATGATTGTGCCCTTAAGCAATGCAGTTAAACACCCTGTTGCCTATTATTTCTCCCTCATGTCGATGACTTCCATCAGGAATGATGTCTTTAGAGTGATTAATATAAGTTGTAAGAACTTGTTTCACAATCAAGCTAAAATAAAATTGTATGTACATATTTAAATACAGGATATTTTATTGTTTCAATATATTTTCGAATTATATTTCACATAATGAAGTTTGAACATAGAAAGAAATATTACAACAGCTTATTCATTAGTGGAATAGTATTCGATTGTCACTTCAAACAAATGTTCTTTTAATTTAGACTACAATTGTTTTTATGATTGAAAACTAGGCTCCCAAACACTAAGCACTTAATTTATACAAATTTAGTTAGGTTGATTACGAGACAAGTTCTTACAATTTATATTATTATTATATATTATGGCAAGCCACAAGTACAAACTGTAGCATATATATATAATTCAATTGCCACATTCTGTTATATTTAATTTAATCACTAATTTCTTTTCAGATAATCTTGATCACTAGTGTGAAGCTATTCTTAAGTTTGGAGAAGTTTGATGACACAGGATCAGATGTGTGTAAAGGGTTGACTCCCCTGACCAAAAGTCGAACACAATTTGTTGCACGGTGGAATAAGTATGGTAAGATTTCAAAATAATTTACATCTCACTTCGGTAGTATTTTAGCTGTACTATGTGCCAAACTGTATATATATATTGTATAACAGGGTTCGATATTAGGGCATGTCCAAGTACTCTGATTTCCTCCCACACGAATGACCACATATACGCTGTCATCCGTGCAAACGAGTGTGATTAAAGCAGCATTATATCGTATCAAATAAAAGATATTTGAAAAATTCTTATTTTTATATATGGGTAGCAATGCTGCTACACATTCTAACATTATACTTTGTATGCTTATGTTCATTTGGTAAACTCTGTTTTATTGCTATAAAACAAACTCGAAACCGAATGTAGGACTTTCCGAGTCGATCAGTCACGCACTTGTTTACAACCGGAACACATTGTCCGCACTTGTTTACATTTGATATTTATTCCCACATTGTCATTTTGAATTAAATTACTTGATATGTTGATTCATACCTCTCTTAGCTAAGTCTTTTAGGGACATTTCTACATCCCCGCGAGGGGTTCGACATTAGAGGAAGACAGATGTACAAAATATATGCGTTGTTTTCTACATCCTCTGTTGTTATGGAGATTTTACCTTCCATCTGCACGACATCTCATCATATAATTGAGTAAATATGTGTGTACATATATATGAACAATTTCAGATTGATGTAGACACTACTGATGAGAGAGTTGTTACAGATGAAGATGTTCGTAGTAGTGATGATCAGATAGTTGTTAGCGATGAAGCTGTTGGTAGCAATGAAGATGATAGTGATATGGTCCCTGAAGAAGCAAAGATGCACTTTACTTGCAGCTGAAGGTACACTTTTCTAAAAGTATAGGCTGTCAATATTGAATATATTCCCGACAGTCAGTTCTAATTATCTCCTCCAGCTAAATGAAGACACCTACTGTGCCACCTGTATAGTGTAGCAAACACTTATGTATCATAATCTCGCTATCTTTCACAGTCATCATGTAGTCACAAAATATTTGTGTCGATCTTATTACCGGTACATATGGTGTTTCTCACAAGTTGTCCCATGACTATGAAACACTTCAGATTCTGTCCTCGTATCAATTGCAATTACTGTTACCAAGTACATTTTGATTAGATCTACACCTTTGAAACCCAGACTACTTGCCGACCTGTCTACCATATTTACTACTAAAATAATAAAGTAAAGTGTTTGTTTATTATAGTGTCACCCCTATTTAAAGGGCCAGTCATTTCTGACTTATGAGACACCTCTTTTTATGAACATCAGTACTTCCCGAATCCTATGCTTGTATGCCAGGCTGGTAGGCAATCGGTAACCATTATTTAACTAGCTGGCGGCTCACCAACCGGCCATATCAGAACGAACCCCTGACGAGATTCGAACCTTCAACCTCCCGCTCCGTAGGCGGACGCCTTAACCACTGGGCCACGGAGACGGTCTATTGCTACACTACATTAATTCATTTCACAATGGACATAGTATTTGGTCTTATATTTAACTTTTGCCAAATTTGTTATCTTGTATCTAATTTCAGAAGTTAGAGGAACCAAGAGGGCAAGCCTTAGTGAACCCTGTGTAAGTAATAAAATTATCAAAGAATCTTTGTTAATCTTTGGATGGTCTACATGAACTGTAAGCACTGTATGTTTCACGGTGTGTAAATCTCGAATCCCACAGTATCTGAATTTCCAAAGGGTCTAAAATATGCTGCACAGTACCCAAATTGACCATATAATTGACATTCACTGTGTTATGCATGTAGTTTATAACTGTTGTGTGTGTGTGTTTTACGTTTATTTATTGTCGCTACGGCTACCCATATGAGCGACACCTACTGAAGAGATTAGTCATTTAAATTTTTTGGAGGATAGTGCAATAATACAGACAGAGACCCATTCCAGAAACTCCTTGTTCTTTTACGTGCACGGTGTAAAGCACCGATACGAGACCTTGGCTTAAAGTCCCCATCTGAAAAACTGTTAATTTTATTAGGGTCAGACGGGGGATCGAACCTGGATTACCAGTTCAGCGTGTTACCACTGGACTACAGACACCTTGTGTGTATATTTATGTAAGACATCTGTCTTGATTGCAATGTGTATAGGGGATTATAACAGCGTGTTTGTAAACAAGCACTTAAATGCCAAACTGATTAAATACCTAATTACTGGATCATTAACTTTTCAACCTATGTTTTACAATTATTTGTTACTTTACAGGATGATCTCCGTATTGGTGAAAATGTGGAAGCATTATGGAGAGATGATGATGGCATTGATCAGTGGCTACCAGCCAAAATTCTAAGAAGTGGTATGTGGTTATTTTTCCTTTTCTCCTTTGTATTGAATACATTTGATTTAGTATGTGTACACTACAATAGGTGGTGCATTGGATTGACTATTTTACAATATATGTGTTCAAACTTGTCACAAGATATTCTTTGATGAAAGCTTGGTTATGCTGGCAATATTGCATCAGAATACTATATAGAGTTAATTAAAATCCTTGTAAACACTAGCAATTGTATGTTTTACCTAATTTTGGCTCCATATATTTATTGGCATAATCTGTGAAGAAACTACATCATTAAATCAATTTGAAAGTAATTGGGTCTGTAGCATGCATGTATAAAAACTGAACCAAGCTGGTTATTAACATTACTACTGGGTCTAATTGCACACATATTTGGCATACTACAAGATTTATACACTAAACATTTTGTTTCTTATAGGAATTTTGTATTTTTTCAGATATGAGAGTGCAATATGAGGTTGACAATGGAAAAGCAAACATACCATTCTCATGGGTTAGGAAAGTGGACCAACGATTGGTTAATGCAAAAGACTAATATTGTGAATCTGTGCTGATACCAAATTATATTCTTTAGTTGTGATATGTCGCATGCGAAATCTGACCTCCCAGAGTACTTAAATATATATACTAGTACCCCCAAACGTGCCGAATCCCTGGGATGTTTTCAACCAGCAAACAATGATATTAAAATGGGGAATG
Source organism: Archivesica marissinica (assembly GCA_014843695.1). Classification (NCBI taxonomy): domain Eukaryota; kingdom Metazoa; phylum Mollusca; class Bivalvia; order Venerida; family Vesicomyidae; genus Archivesica; species Archivesica marissinica. The sequence continues at coordinate 93,351,776 of CM026386.1, forward strand.
GACAATATTCCCCCGGACAATATCCCCCCATATATTTTGACACAGGCGGACAATATCCCCCATATATTTTGACACAGGCAGACAATCAAAAAGACAGAGCGGACAATACCCACCCGTGGAAAATCATAGGGCGGACAATATCCCCCCGGACATTATCCACCTACCCGTTAATTCCAATGGGGGGATATTGTCCGCCCTATGATTTTCCACGGGGGATATTGTCCGCCTTGACTTTTTGATGGGGTGTGTGTTATTGTCCGCCCTGTCATTTTGATGGGGGGGAGCATATTGTCCGGCTGTGTCAATATATATGCGGGGATATTTTCCTACACTCTATTAAATTAGAATGATGTTAATGAAGACTGTGAACCTGTTTGCATTTTTCAGAAGGTACAGTCTGACTGCGATAGATTTTTAATGTGCACATGTATATTTTGTGACCCCATTTCATATGTTCACAGCAGCATCATTTGTTCAGATTATTGGATACCCTCTAGAGCCATGCATATACATTTTAAGTGAGGATTATATATTCTAACACTTCCATTTCAAGCATTTTGCGACCTGAACAAAAGTAATAGTATTGCAATTGGGAATGTTTCTTTCATTTTGTTTCGGTAAGAATCTCCTGAAACCAATAACTCGACATGTAATTGATTGCATTACACCTTACTTTCTTGATCTTCATATTTATTATCATTTTGTTACCTAGCAACATTCATGAACAAATAAAAAGTGTGCACATATATATATATATATATCTAAAAATGTTACAGTTAAACTTATCACGTTTATTTTTGAATGCTATCAATTGATATATGTTTTACTCCATTGATAGAATTGCATTGCCAATGGACGAATATGAAATTACTGATTTCTGACTAAATTATTTAATGTAAATATTTATCAAGATGAACTGTTATTTATTAGTTATATGAGGTCATCAGTTTCATTGGTGTTCAACCAGCAAAACAATGCTATCAATCGATATGTTTGACTCCATTGATAGAATTGCATTGCCAATGGACGAATATACAATTACTGATTTCTGACTAAATTATTTAATGTAAATATTTATCAAGATGAACTGCTATTTATTAGTTATATGAGGTCATCAGTTTCATTTGTGTTCAACCAGCAAAACAATGCTATCAATCGATATGTGTTACTCCATTGATAGAACTGCATTGCCAATGGACGAATATGATATTACTGATTTCTGACTAAATTATTTAATGTAAATATTTATCAAGATGAACTGTTATTTATTAGAGGTCATCAGTTTATTTTAATATGTCGCCGTTTCTCATTTCTGAAGTTTTCATTTTGATACGTCGGCGTATCGTTTTAGAGACAATATTACTAATATTATTTCTGTCTGTTTATTTCTATCTGTTTGCATTTCTGAAAATACATTTTGAATTCTATATTACTATGGCGTATCTTTTTGTATATCTGAAGATTTTGATACGCCGGCGTGTCATTTCACAGATCTATTTAATTCTATTTCATGTATCATAATTTCTGTAGATCTCATTTTGATACGCCGGCGTATCATCTGAGAGACAATAGTACTAAAATCATTTCTATTTTAATATGTCCAGTCTTTTTGCATTTCTGAAGTTTCATTTTGTTACGCCGGCGTAACGTTTCAGAGACATTCATTTTTACTAAATTATTTCTATTTTAATATGTCCAATATTTAGCATTTCTGAAGATTTCATTTTGTTACGCCGGCGTAACATTTCAGAGACAATCATTTTCACTAAAATTATTTCTATTTTAATATGTCCAATATTTAGCATTTCTGAAGATTTCATTTTGTTATGCAGGCGTAACGTTTCAGAAACAATCATTTTCACTAAAATTATTTCTATTTTAATATGTCCAGTCTTTTTGCATTTCTGAAGATTTCATTGTTACGCCGACGTAACGTTTCAGAGACAATCATTTTTACTAAATTATTTCTATTTTAATATATTCAATATTTAGCATTTCTGAATATTTCATTTTTGATACGCCGGCGTAATGTTTCAGAGACAATCATTTTTACTAAATTATTTCTATTTTAATATGTCCAATATTTAGCATTTCTGAAGATTTCATTTTGTTATGCAGGCGTAACGTTTCAGAAACAATCATTTTCACTAAAATTATTTCTATTTTAATATGTCCAGTCGTTTTGCATTTCTGAAGATTTCATTGTTACGCCGGCGTAACGTTTCAGAGACAATCATTTTTACTAAATTATTTCTATTTTAATATATCCAATATTTAGCATTTCTGAATATTTCATTTTTGATACGCCGGCGTAACGTTTCAGAGACAATCATTTTTACTAAATTATTTCGATTTTAATATGTCCAATATTTAGCATTTCTATTTTAATATATCCAATATTTAGCATTTCTGAAGATTTCATTGTGGTTACACCGGCGTAACGTTTCAGAGACAATCATTTTCACTAAAATTATTTCTATTTTAATATGTCCAATATTTAGCATTTCAATTTTAATATATCCAATATTTAAGCATTTCTGAATATTTCATTTTTGATACGCCGGCGTAACGTTTCAGAGACAATCATTTTTACTAAATTATTTCTATTTTAATATATCCAATATGTAGCATTTCTATTTTAATATATCCAATATTTAGCATTTCTGAAGATTTCATTTTGTTACGCCGGCGTAACGTTTCAGAGACAATCATTTTCACTAAATTATTTCTATATTAATATGTCCAATATTTAGCATTTCTATTTTAATATATCCAATATTTAGCATTTCTGAATATTTCATTTTTAATACGCCGGCGTAACGTTTCAGAGACAACCATTTTTACTAAATTATTTCTATTTTAATATGTCCATTATTTAGCATTTCTGAAGATTTCATTTTTGATACGCCGGCGTAACGTTTCAGAGACAACCATTATTACTAAATTATTTCTATTTTAATATATCCAATATTTAGCATTTCTATTTTAATATGTCCAATATTTAGCATTTCTGAATATTTCATTTTTGATACGAAGGCGTAACGTTTCAGAGACAATCATTTTTACTATTTTAATATGTCCAGTCTTTTTGCATTTCTGAAGATTTCATTTTAATATGCCGGCGTAACGTTTCAGAGACAACCATTTTTACTAAATTATTTCTATTTTAATATGTCCAATATTTAGCATTTCTGAAGATTTCATTTTTGATATGCCGGCGTAACGTTTCAGAGACATCATTTTTACTAAATTATTTCTATTTTAATATGTCCAGTTTTTTGCATTTCTGAAGATTTCATTTTTGATACGCCGGCGTAACGTTTCAGAGACAATCATTTTTACTGAATTATTTCGATTTTAATATGTCCAATATTTAGCATTTCAATTTTAATATATCCAATATTTAAGCATTTCTGAATATTTCATTTTTGATACGCCGGCGTAACGTTTCCGAGACAATCATTTTTACTAAATTATTTCTATTTTAATATATCCAATATGTAGCATTTCTATTTTAATATATCCAATATTAGCATTTCTGAAGATTTCATTTTGTTACGCCGGCGTAACGTTTCAGAGACAATCATTTTCACTAAATTATTTCTATATTAATATGTCCAATATTTAGCATTTCTATTTTAATATATCCAATATTTAGCATTTCTGAATATTTCATTTTTAATACGCCGGCGTAACGTTTCAGAGACAACCATTTTTACTAAATTATTTCTATTTTAATATGTCCATTATTTAGCATTTCTGAAGATTTCATTTTTGATACGCCGGCGTAACGTTTCAGAGACAACCATTATTACTAAATTATTTCTATTTTAATATATCCAATATTTAGCATTTCTATTTTAATATGTCCAATATTTAGCATTTCTGAATATTTCATTTTTGATACGAAGGCGTAACGTTTCAGAGACAATCATTTTTACTATTTTAATATGTCCAGTCTTTTTGCATTTCTGAAGATTTCATTTTAATATGCCGGCGTAACGTTTCAGAGACAACCATTTTTACTAAATTATTTCTATTTTAATATGTCCAATATTTAGCATTTCTGAAGATTTCATTTTTGACACGCCATCGTAACGTTTCAGAGACAATCATTTTTACTATTTTAATATGTCCAGTCTTTTTGAATTTCTGAAGATTTCATTTTAATATGCCGGCGTAACGTTTCAGAGACATTCATTTTTACTAAATTATTTCTATTTTATTAGTCCAGTCTTTTTGCATTTCTGAAGATTTCATTTTGTTACGCCGGCGTAACGTTTCAGAGACAATCATTTTCACTAAAATTATTTCTATTTTAATATGTCCAATATTTAGCATTTCTATTTTAATATATCCAATATTTAGCATTTCTGAATATTTCATTTTTGATAGGCCGGCGTAACGTTTCAGAGACAAACATTTTTACTAAATTATTTCGATTTTAATATGTCCAATATTTAGCATTTCTATTTTAATATGTCCAATATTTAGCATTTCTGAATATTTCATTTTTGATACGACGGCGTAACGTTTCAGAGACAATCATTTTTACTATTTTAATATGTCCAGTGTTTTTGCATTTCTGAAGATTTCATTTTGATATGCCGGCGTAACGTTTCAGAGACAACCATTTTTACTAAATTATTTCTATTTTAATATATCCACTATTTAGCATTTCTGAAGATTTCATTTTGTTACGCCTTCGTAACGTTACTGAGACAACCATTTTTACTAAATTATTTCTATTTTAATATATCCAATATTTAGCATTTCTGAAGATTTCATTTTGATATGCAGGCGTAACGTTTCAGAGACAACCATTTTTACTAAATTATTTCTATTTTAATATATCCAATATTTAGCATTTCTGAAGATTTCATTTTGATATGCCGGCGTAACGTTTCAGAGACATTCATTTTTACTAAATTATTTCTAATTTAATATGTCCAGTCTTTTTGCATTTCTGAAGATTTCATTTGATATGCCGGCATAACGTTTCAGAGACAATCATTTTCACTAAAATTATTTCTATTTTAATATGTCCAATATTTAGCATTTCTATTTTAATATATCCAATATTTAGCATTTCTGAATATTTCATTTTTGATACGCCGGCGTAACGATTCAGAGACAATCATTTTTACTAAATTATTTCGATTTTAATATGTCCAATATTTAGCATTTCTATTTTAATATATCCAATATTTAGCATTTCTGAATATTTCATTTTTGATACGCCGGCGTAACGTTTCAGAGACAATCATTTTTACTAAATTATTTCTATTTTAATATGTCCAGTCTTTTTGCATCTCTGAATATTTCATTTTGTTACGCCGGCGTACACAACAACAAAACCAACTTCTGAATTTCATTTTACGCCGGCGTAACGTTTCAGTGACAATCATTTTCACTAAAATTATTTCTATTTTAATATGTCCAATATTTAGCATTTCTATTTTAATATATCCAATATTTACCATTTCTGAATATTTCATTTTTGATACGCCGGCGTAACGTTTCAGAGACAATCATTTTTACTATTTTAATATGTCCAGTCTTTTTGCATTTCTGAAGATTTCATTTAGATATGCAGGCGTAACGTTTCAGAGACAACCATTTTTACTAAATTATTTCTATTTTAATATATCCAATATTTAGCATTTCTGAAGATTTCATTTTGTTACGCCGGCGTAACGTTTCAGAGACAATCATTTTCACTAAAATTATTTCCATTTTAATATATCCAATATTTAGCATTTCTGAAGATTTCATTGTGGTTACGCCGGCGTAACGTTTCAGATACAATCATTTTCACTAAAATTATTTCTATTTTAATATGTCCAATATTTAGCATTTCTATTTTAATATATCCAATATTTAGCATTTCTGAATATTTCATTTTTGATACGCCGGCGTAACGTTTCAGAGACAAACATTTTTACTAAATTATTTCGATTTTAATATGTCCAATATTTAGCATTTCTATTTTAATATGTCCAATATTTAGCATTTCTGAATATTTCATTTTTGATACGCCGGCGTAACGTTTCAGAGACAATCATTTTTACTATTTTAATATGTCCAATTTTTTGCATTTCTGAAGATTTCATTTTGATATGCCGGCGTAACGTTTCAGAGACACATTTTTACTAAATTATTTCTATTTTAATATATCCACATTTAGCATTTCTGAAGATTTCATTTTGTATGCCGGCGTAACGTTTCAGAGACAACCATTTTTACTAAATTATTTCTATTTTAATATGTCCAATATTTAGCATTTCTGAAGATTCATTTTGAACGTAACGTTTAAACACAAATTTCTATTTTAATATATCCAATATTTAGCATTTCTGAAGATTTCATTTTGATACGCCGGCGTAACGTTTCAGAGACATTCATTTTTACTAAATTATTTCTATTTTAATATGTCCAGTCTTTTTGCATTTCTGAAGATTTCATTTGATATGCCGGCGTAACGTTTCAGAGACAATCATTTTCACTAAAATTATTTCTATTTTAATATGTCCAATATTTAGCATTTCTATTTTAATATATCCAATATTTAGCATTTCTGAATATTTCATTTTTGATACGCCGGCGTAACGTTTCAGAGACAATCATTTTTACTAAATTATTTCGATTTTAATATGTCCAATATTTAGCATTTCTATTTTAATATATCCAATATTTAGCATTTCTGAATATTTCATTTTTGATACGCCGGCGTAACGTTTCAGAGACAATCATTTTACTAAATTATTTCTATTTTAATATGTCCTTTTTTTGCATTTCTGAATATTTCATTTGTTACGCCGGCGTAACGTTTCAGAGACAATCATTTTTACTAAATTATTTCTATTTAATATATCCAATATTTAGCATTTCTGAAGATTTCATTTTGTTACGCCGGCGTAACGTTTCAGAGACAATCATTTTTACTAAAATATTTCTATTTTAATATGTCCATATTTAGCATCACATATTTATTCTGAAGATTTCATTTTGTTACGCCGGCGTAACGTTTCAGAGACAATCATTTTCACTAAAATTATTTCTATTTTAATATGTCCAATATTTAGCATTTCTATTTTAATATATCCAATATTTACCATTTCTGAATATTTCATTTTTGATACGCCGGCGTAACGTTTCAGAGACAATCATTTTTACTATTTTAATATGTCCAGTCTTTTTGCATTTCTGAAGATTTCATTTAGATATGCCGGCGTAACGTTTCAGAGACAACCATTTTTACTAAATTATTTCTATTTTAATATATCCAATATTTAGCATTTCTGAAGATTTCATTTTGTTACGCCGGCGTAACGTTTCAGAGACAATCATTTTCACTAAAATTATTTCCATTTTAATATATCCAATATTTAGCATTTCTGAAGATTTCATTGTGGTTACGCCGGCGTAACGTTTCAGAGACAATCATTTTCACTAAAATTATTTCTATTTTAATATGTCCAATATTTAGCATTTCTATTTTAATATATCCAATATTTAGCATTTCTGAATATTTCATTTTTGATACGCCGGCGTAACGTTTCAGAGACAAACATTTTTACTAAATTATTTCGATTTTAATATGTCCAATATTTAGCATTTCTATTTTAATATGTCCAATATTTAGCATTTCTGAATATTTCATTTTTGATACGACGGCGTAACGTTTCAGAGACAATCATTTTTACTATTTTAATATGTCCAGTGTTTTTGCATTTCTGAAGATTTCATTTTGATATGCCGGCGTAACGTTTCAGAGACAACCATTTTTACTAAATTATTTCTATTTTAATATATCCACTATTTAGCATTTCTGAAGATTTCATTTTGTTACGCCTGCGTAACGTTTCAGAGACAACCATTTTTACTAAATTATTTCTATTTTAATATATCCAATATTTAGCATTTCTGAAGATTTCATTTTGATATGCAGGCGTAACGTTTCAGAGACAACCATTTTTACTAAATTATTTCTATTTTAATATATCCAATATTTAGCATTTCTGAAGATTTCATTTTGATATGCCGGCGTAACGTTTCAGAGACATTCATTTTTACTAAATTATTTCTAATTTAATATGTCCAGTCTTTTTGCATTTCTGAAGATTTCATTTGATATGCCGGCGTAACGTTTCAGAGACAATCATTTTCACTAAAATTATTTCTATTTTAATATGTCCAATATTTAGCATTTCTATTTTAATATATCCAATATTTAGCATTTCTGAATATTTCATTTTTGATACGCCGGCGTAACGATTCAGAGACAATCATTTTTACTAAATTATTTCGATTTTAATATGTCCAATATTTAGCATTTCTATTTTAATATATCCAATATTTAGCATTTCTGAATATTTCATTTTTGATACGCCGGCGTAACGTTTCAGAGACAATCATTTTTACTAAATTATTTCTATTTTAATATGTCGTCTTTTTGCATCTCTGAATATTTCATTTTGTTTACGCCGGCGTAACGTTTCAGAGACAACCATTTTTACTAAATTATTTCTATTTTAATATATCCAATATTTAGCCTTTCTGACGATTTCATTGTGGTTACGCCGGCGTAACGTTTCAGTGACAATCATTTTCACTAAAATTATTTCTATTTTAATATGTCCAATATTTAGCATTTCTATTTTAATATATCCAATATTTACCATTTCTGAATATTTCATTTTTGATACGCCGGCGTAACGTTTCAGAGACAATCATTTTTACTATTTTAATATGTCCAGTCTTTTTGCATTTCTGAAGATTTCATTTAGATATGCAGGCGTAACGTTTCAGAGACAACCATTTTTACTAAATTATTTCTATTTTAATATATCCAATATTTAGCATTTCTGAAGATTTCATTTTGTTACGCCGGCGTAACGTTTCAGAGACAATCATTTTCACTAAAATTATTTCCATTTTAATATATCCAATATTTAGCATTTCTGAAGATTTCATTGTGGTTACGCCGGCGTAACGTTTCAGATACAATCATTTTCACTAAAATTATTTCTATTTTAATATGTCCAATATTTAGCATTTCTATTTTAATATATCCAATATTTAGCATTTCTGAATATTTCATTTTTGATACGCCGGCGTAACGTTTCAGAGACAAACATTTTTACTAAATTATTTCGATTTTAATATGTCCAATATTTAGCATTTCTATTTTAATATGTCCAATATTTAGCATTTCTGAATATTTCATTTTTGATACGCCATCGTAACGTTTCAGAGACATTCATTTTTACTAAATTATTTCTATTTTAATATGTCCAGTCTTTTTGCCTTTCTGAAAATTTCATTTTGATATGCCGGCGTAACGTTTCAGAGACATTCATTTTTACTAAATTATTTCTATTTTAATATGTCCAGTCTTTTTGCATTTCTGAAGATTTCATTTTGTTACGCCGGCGTAACGTTTCAGAGACAATCATTTTCACTAAAATTATTTCCATTTTAATATGTCCAATATTTAGCATTTCTGAAGATTTCATTTTTGATACGACGGCGTAACGTTTCAGAGACAATCATTTTTACTATTTTAATATGTCCAGTCTGTTTGCATTTCTGAAGATTTCATTTTGTTACGCCTTCGTAACGTTTCAGAGACAATCATTTTCAATAAATTATTTCTATTTTAATATGTCCAGTCTTTTTGCATTTCTGAAGATTTCATTTTGATATGCCGGCGTAACGTTTCAGAGACAATCATTTTCACTAAAATTATTTCTATTTTAATATGTCCAATATTTAGCATTTCTATTTTAATATATCCAATATTTAGCATTTCTGAATATTTCATTTTTGATACGCCGGCGTAACGTTTCAGAGACAATCATTTTTACTAAATTATTTCGATTTTAATATGTCCAATATTTAGCATTTCTATTTTAATATATCCAATATTTAGCATTTCTGAATATTTCATTTTTGATACGCCTGCGTAACGTTTCAGAGACAATCATTTTTACTAAATTATTTTAATATGTCCAATATTTAGCATTTCTGAATATTTCATTTTTGATACGCCGGCGTAACGTTTCAGAGACAATCATTTTTACTAGATTATTTCGATTTTAATATGTCCAATATTTAGCATTTCTATTTTAATATATCCAATATTTAGCATTTCTGAATATTTCATTTTGTTACGCCGGCATAACGTTTCAGAGACAATCATTTTTACTAAATTATTTCTATTTTAATATATCCATTATTTAGCATTTCGGAAGATTTCATTTTGATATGCCGCCGTAACGTTTCAGAGACAACCATTTTTACTAAATTATTTCTATTTTAATATGTCCAGTCTTTTTGCATTTCTGAAGATTTCATTTTGTTACGCCGGCGTAATGTTTCAGAGACAATCATTTTCACTAAAATTATTTCTATTTTAATATATCCAATATTTAACATTTCTGAAGATTTCATTGTGGTTACGCCGGCGTAACGTTTCAGAGACAATCATTTTCACTAAAATTATTTCTATTTTAATATGTCCAATATTTAGCATTTCTATTTTAATATATCCAATATTTAGCATTTCTGAATATTTCATTTTTGATACGCCTTCGTAACGTTTCAGAGACAATCATTTTCACTAAAATTATTTCTATTTTAATATATCCAATATTTAACATTTCTGAAGATTTCACTGTGGTTACGCCGGCATAACGTTTCAGAGACAATCATTTTCACTAAAATTATTTCTATTTTAATATGTCCAATATTTTGCATTTCTATTTTAATATATCCAATATTTAGCATTTCTGAATATTTCATTTTTGATACGCCTGCGTAACGTTTCAGAGACAATCATTTTTACTAAATTATTTTAATATGTCCAATATTTAGCATTTCTGAATATTTCATTTTTGATACGAAGGCGTAACGTTTCAGAGACAATCATTTTTACTATTTTAATATGTCCAGTCTTTTTTGCATTTCTGAAGATTTCATTTTGTTATGCCGGCGTAACGTGTCAGAGACAACCATTTTTCTAAATTATTTCTATTTTAATATATCCAATATTTAGCATTTCTGAAGATTTCATTTTGTTATGTCGGCGTAACGTTTCAGAGACAATCATTTTTACTAAATTATTTCTATTTTAATATGTCCAATATTTAGCATTTCTGAATATTTCATTTTGTTACACAGGCGTAACGTTTCAGAGACAATCATTTTCACTAAAATTATTTCTATGTTAATATGTCCAATATTTTTGCATTTCTGACGATTTCATTTTGTTACGCCGTCGTAACGTTTCAGAGACATTCATTTTTACTAAATTATTTCTATTTTAATATGTCCAGTCTTTTTGCATTTATGAAGATTTCATTTTGTTACGCCGGCGTAACGTTTCAGAGACATTCATTTTTACTAAATTATTTCTATTTTAATATGTCCAGTCTTTTTGCATTTCTGAAGATTTCATTTTGTTACACCGGCGTAACGTTTCAGAGACAATCATTTTCACTAAAATTATTTCTATTTTAATATATCCAATATTTAGCATTTCTGAAGATTTCATTGTGGTTACGCCGGCGTAACGTTTCAGTGACAATCATTTTCACTAAAATTATTTCGATTTTAATATGTCCAATATTTAGCATTTCTATTTTAATATATCCAATATTTAGTATTTCTGAATATTTCAGTTTTGATACGACGGCGTAACGTTTCAGAGACAATCATTTTTACTATTTTAATATGTCCAGTCTTTTTACATTTCTGAAGATTTCATTTTGATATGCCGGCGTAACGTTTCAGAGACAACCATTTTTACTAAATTATTTCTATTTTAATAAATCCACTGTTTAGCATTTCTGAAGATTTCATTGTGGTTACGCCGGCGTTACGACGTTTCAGTGGCAATCATTTTCACTAAAATTATGTCTATTTTAATATGTCCAATATTTAGCATTTCTATTTTAATATATCCAATATTTAGCATTTCTGAATATTTCATTTTTGATACGCCGGCGTAACGTTTCAGAGACAATCATTTTTACTAAATTATTTCGATTTTAATATGTCCAATATTTAGCATTTCAATTTTAATATATCCAATATTTAGCATTTCTGAATATTTCATTTTGTTACGCAGGCGTAACGTGTCAGAGACAATCATTTTCACTAAAATTATTTCTATTTTAATATGTCCAGTCTTTTTGCATTTCTGAAGATTTCATTTTGTTACGCCGGCGTAACGTTTCAGAGACAATCATTTTCACTAAAATTATTTCTATTTTAATATGTCCAATCTTTTTGCATTTCTGAAGATTTCATTTTAATATGCCGTCGTAACGTTTCAGAGACATTCATTTGTACTAAATTATTTCTATTTTAATATGTCCAGTCTTTTTGCATTTCTGAAGATTTCATTTTGTTACGCCGGCGTAACGTTTCAGAGACAATCATTTTCACTAAAATTATATCTATTTTAATATGTCCAGTTTTTTGCATTTCTGAAGATTTCATTTTGATATGCCGGCGTAACGTTTCAGAGACATTCATTTTTACTAAATTATTTCTATTTTAATATGTCCAGTCTTTTTGCATTTCTGAAGATTTCATTTTGTTACGCCGGCGTAACGTTTCAGAGACAATCATTTTCACTAAAATTATTTCTATTTTAATATATCCAATATTTAGCATTTCTGAAGATTTCATTGTGGTTACGCCGGCGTAACGTTTCATGTTTACTAAATTATTTCGATTTTGATATGTCCAATATTTAGCATTTCTATTTTAATGTCCAATATTTAGTATTTCTGAATATTTCATTTTTGATACGACGGCGTAACGTTTCAGAGACAATCATTTTTACTATTTTAATATGTCCAGTCTTTTTACATTTCTGAAGATTTCATTTTGATATGCCGGCGTAACGTTTCAGAGACTACCATTTTTACTAAATTATTTCTATTTAATATACCACTGCATTTCTGAAGATTTCATTTTGTACGCCGGCGTAACGTTTCAGAGACAACATTTTTATAAATTATTTCTATTTTAATATATCCACTCTTTAGCATTTTTGAAGATTTCATTTTGTTACGCCGGTGTAACGTTTTAGAGACAACCATTTTTACTAAATTATTTCTATTTTAATATATCCAATATTTAGCATTTCTGAAGATTTCATTTTGATACGCCTGTGTAACGCTTCAGAAGATTTCATTTTGATACGCCGGCGTAACGTTTCATAGAGCTAGTTATTTCTATTTCATGTAGCATCATTTCTGTACATCTCATTTTGATACGCCGGCGTATCATTTGAGAAACAATGTTACTAGAATTATATCTAATTTTCATGTCGATTCTCTCTTTTCACATTTCTGTAGATTTCATTTTGATACGCCTGCGTATCATCATTTATGATACCTTGTTTGTCAAAATTATGCTAATCATCATGCATTTTCATACAACATTTTCTCACTTTCACCTGTGTTTTGTTGTTTTTTAAGAAAATATATGAAAAATAACGGCATTTTAGATGCTCAAATGCCCAATATTGGCATTTTAATTGGGAATGAATGGACATTCCCTTTTTAAAATGGACTGCGTAAATTCTTTCAATACTATTTCCTTTCTTTTCTTTCGTTCTTCTTCAATCTTACGTGAATTCATTTCTTGCTTTACTAGCAATATTCGTTGCCCAATATTGGCATTTTAATTGGGAATGAATGGACATTCCCTTTTTAAAATGGACTGCGTAAATTCTTTCAATACTATTTCCTTTCTTTTCTTTCGTTCTTCTTCAATCTTACGTGAATTCATTTCTTGCTTTACTAGCAATATTCGTTGCTGTTCTAATTCATGTTTCACCATAGCATTTTCCAATTCCTGTTTCTCCTGTTTAAGTCTTTTCAGTTCGTTCAATTCAATCATTCTATCCATGTCTACATGTTTCTGACTTTCTCTTTGATTAACTCTTCGCAAACTACTAGTGTGTTCTCTATCTATTCCAGTTATCATTTCAATGTTGGTGATCTAACGTATTTCTATGTGGCGTACTCTGTTGTTGGACTCCATCATCATATAATGAATCCGTGCGCAATCTACTAATTTTCCTACGAGTTTGTTCACTATTATCCAGTTCGTCCTTTCTATGTGTACTATTCTGATTTACTCTTTCATACATCTTTAGTATATTATTCAACTTTTCTATTTCACTTTCAATTTCATCTGTCTTAGTGCGAAGACCATGTCCAATTTCATGTTATTCATTCTCTAAATATCCTGTAGAGTCAATCACATGCAAACTATCTCCTTCGTTAAAATCAGTATCATCCTGTGTGATATATGCATGCTCAAGTGTTCTCAACTCCTCAGTATAACTATCACGTTTGCCCAATTCATAGTCTGTATCTGACTGAGTTTGTCTTAATCGCTGAGTTCTACGTTGTTCTATCTGTCTTCTCAGTGTCTCCTCTTCTATCAAATCTCGTTCACCCTGTTCTCTAATCCTTCTTTCGGTTTCGTCTCTCAACATATCCCTTCTCCTTATTCTAAGGTCTCTTTCAGATAAATATTCTGCCATATTGATATCGCACAACTAGAGTCCATGGTATACCATATCACTGTTGTTTATTATTAAAATCTGAAAAACATACATAAAATACACAATGAGCTCAATGTTATCACACAAATGTCATTTCACATACACTATATCAGTGTTACAACTGCTATGACCTCTGTAAAATTACAAAACACAATACACTTATAATCAAACTAAGTATTTAAATCAAAACACAATACAGTATGAGGCTATTTCCTACTGTGGATAAATTATTATCTTACTAACCTGATTACTTCCCCTTGCTCGATAACACCATTTGCAATTATAATATTTCTCTACTTACTTCTCAGCAATGACGTCAGTGTACTATACATTTATATATACTTATTTACGAAGTCATGATGAACATCTTATTAAATTATTTTGCACTTTTTGTGTGATTCGATCCGGTACCGTCAGATTACTAGACGGATATACTAACCACTGCGTCACTGAGCCATGTGTAACAAACCACTACTACCATCCGTATTGGTTACTAAATACCTTTGCTCGT
>CM026386.1:93367879-93399464 GCA_014843695.1 Archivesica marissinica
GTTTTCTCCAGGATCTAATTTTGGGGGTCATCAGTGACCCCCTTACCAAATTTTAGGGGGTCATTTTGAAATTTGTTGGGTCATTGATATTTACACTCAAAATGTTCGGGAAGGGCCATAAATAATGTAATGTTGCTAGAACTTGTGACCCGACCTGTTTGATTTTCTTCAATTACGGTAATTGAATTTGTCATGTTTTGTATTCATATGATATATATAAATATATGGAAAATGAATCGTATTATCGAGCAATAAAATATGATTAAACTAAACCAAATTGTTTTAATTTTATTGATCATGATTAAGTGTTAAAATGTAATGCTAATGGATAATGCAATGGTGTGCAAGTGTTGCATTCTGATTCAAAGCACCGGCAATTATAATATAAAACTTATTTTCCAAACAATTTCCTCTGCTTGGCCTTCTTCCATTTGGCCAATGCAACCTGGAAGTCGAACTGTTCAAGAGGTGGGCCCAGCGAAATGGTCATCAAGATGTCTAGCCTACCACTGGACAACCTGTTCCTTGACGACACCTTAATCTCATTCTGGACACTAAACCCACGCTCAACTGTTGCAGTTTGCAGAGGGACAAGTACGGCCACCATACTAAGCTTGGTCAGGTTGGGGAATGAGTCTGGATGGTTGGCAGCCAAACATTGCCAGGTGGACATGACAGTGTGGCATGGGTACTTCTGTTGAGTGACCAAGTCCTTACACAATTGCCACTCCAGCATGGTCTCCTGTGCATTAATGAATGCTGGGTTGCCATCAATTTCCTGACCAAAATGTTCAATTAAGGTTTTGATGTGAGACACCCCATACTGTTTTCGATCTTCGCTGGATAGCATGGATACACCACGAAGGCTAAGGACTGACATGTTAGAAACAACATCTGTGGCAACAGCTGGAAATCTTTTCTCAATCTCAGTGACCAGGTTGTTGAGAAAAGATTGCCTTGCCTGTTCAAACTGCTGTCTGTACACAGGTGTGTCAACAACTTTCACACCCTTAAACTCTGTGAGCTTTTCCCCAGCAACCAACTTGAGATCTGCCAAACATGAGCCATTGTTTGATTTTAACCACTGCAATTGCTGAACAACAGAATCTACACTTGGTCGTAACATAGCTAGGTCAATGTTTTCTTTCTGGAACGATAGGCTGAGTTTGGTGACTATGGGGATGGTGTCCATAAGCATGTGGGTGGTGGCAATGAATGTGAACGTTGTAATCTTCTTGAAGAAGCCCTTGGCGGCACTGTCATTGGAGGATTCCATCTGTGATTCCATATAGGTGGCCAACGATGACCACGTTCTGTAGACTGCCTCTAGAGCTGCATACATGGAGAACCAACGTACACTATGCAGCTCCTTATACTGGATGGTCGGATCTTCCAGGATGACCTGAATGGCTTTTAGCTTTTCACGTCTGAGGGCAGATCTCTTGAAATGATAGAATATATCTGACAATATTTGCTGGTACTTTTTCAAATATGGAACTTTTTCAGCCGCTTGACTGGAACATAGAGCTAGTCTATGTGCAATACAATGTACACCTAAGACATAAGGTGAATTCTCCTTTCTGACAAGTGCTACAAAACCATTTTTGGAACCGGTCATGACCGATGCTCCATCAGACCCCACCGCTAGTACTTTATCTGGAGAGACACCTCTTGATGATAGTTTATTTATCACAGCTGTGTGTATTGTCTTTGCAGTACCGTCAGTTATATGCATGTTGCTTAGAAAATGAGTGTCTACGTTAAATTCTGGACTAACTGTCCTAGCAAACAGCAACAATTTTTTGGTCACAGAAATGTCACAACTTTCATCAATAAGAATGGATATGAAGGGACTATTTAACAATTTACTGTCAACACCATCGATCAACACCCTGGAAATAGCATCCTGCATTTCCTCTGCAGCCATGTGTGAAATGTAGGATGCATTGGCGCCGACATTCAGTTCATCGGGAAATGTGCATCCTTGCAGTCTTTGTAGATTTAGTAAAGACATATGCTTCAATGTGGGTAACTGTTCCTTGCCTAACCAATATACAGATCGCATTGCGCCAATAGCAGCTTCATTTTTGGCAAACAAGATTGATGCAGTTTGTTTGTGAATTTGTTTTCTGAGTGACTCGGATTCAATTGCAGTGTTGTGCTGGATAGAAGATATATGCCGCAGCAAAGTAGAATGACGAAAGTTTGTACACCCTTGGGTAAAAGGATTGTCTTTTCCCTCATTTCTGCAAAATGTGCAGAACATTTTTCCATGTTCATATTTTAACCATGGATTTTTTGACAACCATTCATCTCTGAATACACGAGAGGGGCCAGTCTTGGATTTAGACGGTTGCTGATCAGCAGTTAATTCTTTCGTCTCTGTGTTTGAAGACGATGATATAGCCATAGGGACATCTGGGCCGTGGTTTTTGAAAAACGCCGTCAAGCGCCGTTGCTTTGGAGCAGACATGTTTTCTTGTATCGATCCGTGTTGCATACACGCTCTATGCCTATTACATGATGAAAGCGGCTGATCTTGATCATGACCGTCTACGCGCTTTACGCAAATTAAAACATAACAAGTTAAAAGCGTCTGTTCGGCAAACGTCGTATAAACGTTTGGGGAAAACCAGGATATCTTTTTGATTTTTGATCATTATTGGAAAAACCGATATTAACATACGGAATACAGGAAAAATATTGTTGCGTCAAAATAAACGCACATGGGCAATTTGCTTGCGTCAATTGACATTTTAGTGCGTCAAAAACGCAGGAAACGCACTCTGGAGAAAACACTCCTACATACAGGATGGCAAATGTATACCACGCAGTTAGGGAGCTCAATGAAAAGCTCAGTGAAAATGCTTGTCTGCAGTCAGATGCCTATACTGAGAAATGTTGGGTTAAATTTGAATACAGTTCCAGGATGACTCCTCCATAGCTGTTACATCATGTTGTAGTTTATTTAATTGCATGTGTTGGGTTACATTTGGATAGTAACTATACAAGGATACTCAGAGGGTATCGATAATAGGTCAATATTTTAAATGGTGGCTGGCCGTTACCTATTGTGTTTATGGAATATAATTTGTTTGCCATTATTTTTTATAATGATATGGATGAATGGAAATTAATTAAGTTAAAGGTAATGAATGTTTTGGATTACTTTCCATAGGTTTTCTCTTTAATATCAGAGCAACAATGCTTATGGTATCGAATACATGTCAATCAATTATACATCACGCAATACACTTGTGTATTTTCGGTTTCATACAAATGTTCTCACGTCCGTTTTACCTTGTCTAATGTACCATCCCCAGTTAAAGACGTTTCGTTTCCAAGTATGGAGAGTTTGTACATTAGTTACAGAAATGTCCATATACGACATATTGTCCGAACCAGGGATGTTGACTATCGAGTGCCGGAGACATGACTTATCTCAATCTGTCTATATAAATTCGGAGCTCTGGATTTTCTTTGTTAGTCTTACAGTTGTCACCCAACAGTTAACAACCCATTCCAATTCAACAGGAGATATAACGAAAGGATGAGATATATACTTTTACAGTGAAATGTTTGGTCCTTTAAGTTGGAATTCTCTGATTTTACTGTTGTTCAATGACCAAATGTTGCGGTATTATTATTGTGATTTACCTAACTTCGGTTAATTCATTGATAAACATTTTTACTTTTTTACAATAAAGATGCATTGGATATAATATAACATTACTGTTGGAAATTTGTTGAGATTTTAATATTTCTACTAGTACACTGATCTATACTAGGTACACAAAATACATTATTTTGTTGTTATGAATTATGATATTGTATCTAATTTGTTAATTATGTTGCAAATATTTCATTAGAAACCTTGATAGAAATAACAAAATACTGAAAAGTGTCATTTAAATACCTGCCACAGTAGTCTCTGTCTTCTTTTGTATGCTCTGGGGCAGATTCTGCAAATATAATAAGGTAAAAGTAAATTTCCCTATCAAAAAATTTACATCATATTCCACAGATGTGGAAATCACCGACACTCAAACTCACTATATAAATTTGTTTAAAATCTCCACCGCATAAATGCATTTGGGCGACTAAATTTTCTAAAATGTTTAAATAAACAAGTGTTGACTTTGACATTATTATGATTAGATGGGGCTATTAGTCTAGTCGGGCTAGCTCAAAAGAGGGCGTAACCTAGAACTGCATGCAAAAGAAATGTTTCTTACGATTTTGATACGAGGCATACCTCTAATTTCACTAACTAAAAGTTGCATATCCTATGTTGGGGGGAAGTTTGTAAAAATGGCTCATACATAAGAGCACCCTAAAATAAATAAAACTACTGAGTTAGATGATGGTATGAAGAACGGTAACAGTTTAATGTATATTAAGACATTTATTTTCGTTTATGATGACCGTAGAATATTCACAGTAGATTCTCGGTACATTAGGCTTGTACTAACCTAAACCAAATTCTCTGAAATCACAATTTCATGTTCTAAACGGGGTTAAATTACCCCACCCACTTGTATTGTAATTGTGTTTATTCACATAAGACTCATATACTCTAATGTATAATTTGATATAGATGCTGTGGAATCTAGAAACACTATTAATTACACAAAACAAGAACATAACACTACACACGTTCGCCATATTGAGATTCCGCTATAGCACTTGTATAGATAAACCTTGTGACAATACATAGTACACGTATTGGTATTAACATGTCAGTATTTCAAATATTAAACTGTATATACATGATATATAACAAACAATTAAAAAAACTCTTGAGTTCCAGCTTGCCTAACTGTAATGGACGCCTTGCCATACAAGTTGGGCGATATGCCCTTGAAATGGTGGACCCTAGCTGTCCCTCCTAGGGGTCACCCACCCAACCCCCAATTTTTCTGGAATTTCGTTTTAACATTTATATATGGTTTCAACTATATCTACCAACAAATATGTCATTATCTTTCTAGACAAACTAACATATTATAAGTCAGATTAACACGTGACTTGATCCTACTGACGTGAAGCGCAAACTGTGCCCTATTATAGTAATTGTTCTTGAAGAAAGTGCAACACTTACACCTACTTGGAGCACTGTAACTGAATATACATTAATAACTATTTGTTAATTCTAATAAAGAAACAAATAACTTATTCTGTGTTGTTACTGTTCACGCAATATCTTAATCACTGTCATCCATATCAACATCTGCTAATGTATACGAGTTTGTACAACCGATGCCTCTACAGTCACCACAACCAACCGAACACTTTAGGCCATGTTTTCGGCAACTACAGCGTCTTGAGTCACAATTTGTTTTGCAACTGCATCTGATTATATGGAGTAGTTTCTCTGGGGCTGGTGGAAGATCTGTTTTAGTCGGTAGCAACTTGTTGTCTACAATCTCCCAACCCCAGTCTAGTGGATTGAGGGAGTCATTACCAGTCCATGTCTGTACTTGAAGGTACACTCTGTATATATGGTATGCCGCGGCTGCAGCGGTAGGTGGCAGAGAATGGACTTGAATGCATGTTGTGCTCGCCATTACCTTTCTTGCAAATGTTCTATATCGCAACAAGTTTAAGCCATCTTCAGGCAAACCACCAAATAGGTACATCAACGCTTCTTGTCCTAACTTGGACACTTCCTCTTTCGATTCTGCCTTCGTGAAGCACTCAGCAGTTTCATGGAGGTTTGCGTTACGAATGAATGCCTTCAACGCAGTTCCTTTGCCTATTCCATATATTCGAGATGTTGTGTCACATCCAGTAAGTGCATGTATGAAAGGTAATATACGGCAAGTATCCTCACCAAGAACTTGCTTTGTTTTGTACAAATCCCATACTTTAGGGCATTTTGTATTTGACTGTCTCGAATCGGACCTGAAGAAAAGTTTTTTTGAACTTGAGCTAGAATGGTAGCAAAGCAATACCAATAAATCTGTGTCTTCGCCGATAACGACGGTGTCGTGATTGTTAGCAGAATCAACCGCGGTCTGTACAATCAAACTATCAGCATCCCCAATGGCATGTATGACCTTCATACCACATGTGGTAAGACAGTCACCAAGAAACAATAGAAAATTTTGCTTGTTTTCCGTGTTTCGAAGAAACGCCTCTTTATTTGATTTGAATGGTGTGTCCCTAGAAAATTTGATGCGTGTTCCTATAGCTCCCTTTGTTCGCCGGAAATGAGTGATATCTTTCGTGCTGGGACCAGCAGAATACCCGTCGAAGACCACAATGGGGTTTGCATACTTTTGCTGCAAGTAATCGCTATACTGAGTACAAATTGCCCCAAATGTTCCGTTCCGTTGCCAGGGAATTTTCTGTAATAAAGATCCTCCGTCTATGACATACTGGACGCATGAAAGTTCAGCTGAAGTTTTCCCACAGTCACCTAATTTCCAAATGGAATCGGCGAGATTACCCTGCTGGGGTTCCCTTGGTAACCCAGTGTTGTCGAACAGCGCGGATGGAACGCCACATAACTCGTACTGAAATATTTCGGTAATGTTGTCCACATACCTACTGGCAGCAGTAGTCAGCCGCTGGAATAGTAGCTGGGGATCTATCGATATAATATCACCGGCGACTTTTACAGACGTCTTCGTATTGAGCGTCACTGCCTGTTGAGATCTTTTGAAAGAATATCTATCGATTTTGTTGCCAATCATATTTTCAATGGCAGCATTTCCGATGTCCTTTGCAGCATCTACATTTACGCCAACATCTGCAGTAACTCCAGTTTCGATATTGCGCAGCGATGTTTCAGAGTCTTCAAAAGGGTTTCGTTCCATAAGAAAGGTAACCAGTGTATTTGTATCTTTTTCGTCTCTCAATAGACGCGACTTACCTACTTCCCTGTGCTGTCCACTTGTTTCATACATAGTTTTACAAAATTCTTGCATTGCGTTGTTCATCTCTGCACTAGCCGGCATTGAGAAAAGCCACTTGGTCCTCTGTAACTCGGTCATTCCTCTTCCTCGTGTCAGTCCCCCAGTTGTCTTCAATGATTTCATCAGAATTTGTTCGATAACCAGATCGGTAGAGAGTCCTGCCCAATATCTATCAGATCTTCTAATAACGTGGTTACCGGATAGAAAAGCCGAATATACGTCTGGGTGTTCTTTCTCAAGATCCAACATTTTCTGCAGGTATAAGTAGGCAGACTTCAAGTATAAATTATGACCCGAGGCAGCAAAATATGGTAGCATTTTCTTTACGGTAGATAAGTGCAGCTCCCAATTACCTGTCCTCTCTGCCCTAATGAATTGCTGAAGTATGGCAATCATATCCATGTACTGTAACCATAGCTTTGCTGTACGATTAGTTTCCAGAATTTTCCTCTGCACACCTAACATTTTACAAATACTTTGTAAATTAGCGTTCTGACAAATAGTATCAATATTTGTTTCTTCTTGTGCAAGCTGATCATATACATGTGCAAGGGAATGAAGCTGTACATTATCAGTCATGTGCTTCTTTGCACTGTATGTTTGCTCTTGCTGAGGATCTGAGTTTTCTTCGTCAGTTTGGTTAGCTTGGTCAAACTCATTTTCTTCTACATTTGGTGTGTCTATTCCGAATAATTTGTAAACTAACAAAGCATAAAGCGCTGCGTTTACAAGGAAGTGACCTCTTAGAGCTCTTGCAACTGCTTTTCCTGATAACATGTGTACTACGGCTTTTGGGGCATACACAAGTTCCAATGCTTCCTTCAATCCAGAACCTGCCATCAAGTGTCCAATACTCCCAATGAAACTCATTTCTGTGTGGAATCCGCCTAAGCGTAATACGATATTATGCAATGGGCTTTGCTCACATTGAGAACTGATGATATAAGATGCCTTCTGATACAATGGCTGATCAAATGTTATAATGGGAGTAACCCCATACTTAGAAGACTGGTCACAAACAAAGTGTAGTGTAGAATTTATACACGATACATCGCTAGGATTCATATCTATCATTGGCATGAATGTTACACTTGATTTGGCTGGATATGTATTGTTCCCAGATGATTCAAACATCTGCATAAATCCGGACCAGCTTGGTCTTGATGATCGCATTGGCCAGACAATATTTGTAAATGCATCAAAATATGAGTGGGCATCATCGCTGTCATGACATACATCCAATTTCAAAAATGTAGCGACTGACAAATATCCTTCATGACATTTGAAGTACTTGATATCAATTTTACCAATGGCGGAAAGCTCATCAGCAGATACATCTGATCTTGGAATTGGAATATGTACAGATGATCCAGGGGTGGAGCATGCAATAATACCCATTCCGTGGAAGGTGTTATGACCATCTAAAGTTCTGATATTGTGGTCCACATTGTCAGCCACAAACTGAAGAAAACGACCGGGAACGAAGTCAGGTATGGATGTATTCAAAGCTGCAGCTGCATTTGACTCAAACTTTTTAACTTCCCAGTAAGAAGAACAAAATCCAAGACTATTCAGCGTCTCAATGAGGAACTTGGAACCAAAATGGTGGTGGAGTTGTATGCCTAGACCAATTGGAAGAGGAGCCAGTATACCCTTAGGCCTACATGCCTGTACTATAGCTTGGCCAATAGCTGCCACTCTTGTGCTGATATCTTTGCCACTAACTATTTTATCCATGAAAAGTTGTAAGCTGCTAGGCAGAAACTTTGTATTATCTTTGACAGAAGATACTGTTGAAAATGGCGGGTAAACATTGTTGATGTTTCCAATAAAGAAATGTCGTTCTTAATCAACTTTGCAGCAGTTGCAATTATATTATTCTTTTCTTCTTCGGCTGAGATAGTTTTAGAACGACTGTAAAATGTGTGTATAATCGATGCTGCTGTTTGTTTCAGTGTCACAATATCACTTTTACCGTCTACCGTACTTATTACTATTGAGTCACCAAAGTGCTCTATAATCTTTTTCTTTATATGTTTGCAGCTATATGCAGTATTATCACACAAATCAGCCATCATCATAGCTAAGTCGTTGATAGTAATAATCTCATCTACAGAGTTGGCGACATGTTCAAGCACTTTATTAAAAGCTAATATCTGCTGTTCATTACGTGACCGCGATGGACTTTTCTTGACTGAAAGTGATTCTGTATTATCTTGAAAATACTTTGGAATTTGTCGTCGAGTCCTAAAATTGACATTGCATGTTTGGTGGTAAACTGCTTCTGCTGCTGGAAGATCTAAAGCAAGAGAAAGTCTACTTAATACATCAGTCGCCCAGTCGTCTTTTCTTTCAGTACATATACTGGTAACAGTGTTCTGAAAGTCAAGACTGCGCACTGGAAACACATCATATCCACGTTTTTTTGCATTTAGTTTAGCATTTTTAGTACAAAATAGACATTTAGTCTTGAAGTCAAAAGAAACTGAAGAACGTAACGATCTTGATGTAACATCATTATTGTTGAAGTCATTGTTGGATACAGTATTACGTGAGTGTATATAATCTCTCCTGCACTGCACATGCACATTTTGTCCTTTAGTTGTCACTAAACTATGTCCTAGGTCTTTACTCGTTTTATTAATACTATCACTTCCCTTTTCACCAAGGCACACTATTGGTTGTCCATCTGTAAGCTGATGTTCACATATAGGGCACTCTTCCATTATTCGCCCAATACTGAAATATATGAACATTAAAATTGATTAACCTCTTTTATTAATAAGTGTGCATTTTATCTGTCTTTACGAGAAACTCACCTTAATAAATACATGTTATCAGAGAAACAACGATACATGACATGAATATGTTAATGTGAAATATCTACATGTATTTACCTTTGTGGTTAACTTTTCAGATTAATACTATCACTCCAGGGCACACTATCGGTTGTACATCTGTAAGCTGCTGTTCACACACTTCCATTACGCTTCCAATACTGCAATATATGCACATACCTTTGTAGTTAACTTTGCATATTCGTAGCACAATGAATGCACTGGACATTATTACAATCAAGCATATGGACAGCAAATCAGCATTCACCTTAACTAATAGGTTAATGATAGTTATAATCCCATCTACAGAGTATTTACTTACATGTTCAATATATAGTGTTTGAATCACGTCAACTATTTCGCATTGGAGTCATAAATCCTAAAGTCTAAACTGTGTATAAGCTTCAATACATAGTGTAAAGCAATACTTGTGATAGTAAATATCACAAACTGTGCAAGAAAATCGTACGTTTGCAGAAAACTCACGTCCACAGTAGTTTCTTATTTATTCCATGATGGCCTTTATCCGCTTCCGTAGATTTTATTTTTGGTCAAACCATACCAATAAATTGAAAATCAAAGAACACTTTTTCCTCCCGATATAGATAAAACATTACTACAGTTGATATACTTTAGCATATACCGTATATAGGATGCCTACAAGAAAGCAACATAATGTGTTTGCTCACTCGTGCACCCGTGAATGACGAAGGAAACGGCTAACTTCAAGTCATGTGCATTTCTTGTTTATTTCTTTTTTTGTCAAATATTCCTCCTCAGGTCAGTTTCTTATGTTGATATATAAATATGTTGATGAAATAAAAACAACTTACCCGAAAAGTATCATCAAATATCCCCTGCCAAGCAGCTAAGCAGACATAAATCACATTGTTTACTCTTTCAAGGTTGAAAAGTCGCGGCGCGAAAGTTACCGAATGACGTCATTTTCAAGCGTCTACCAAACATTTATTGATAAATGTCTGATCAAAATGTGTGTATGGTGTGCTGTTTTGGCTATCAAGAAATTTGGACATTTACAAAAGTTTAACGAGCGATATTGTTTTAATTACATGCGCGATTGTTTGCAACTTTTATTTATAAGTGTCTGGAATCATACTAATTCGCCCATTATTGAGACATTTTCTTTTGCAGACAGTTCAAGCTAATAACCCAGGCTTACTAGTCTATATGTGGGCTGCTGTATTCTCAGTGTGTGTTCGGTTTTCATATCTCCGACAGTCATTCACACAAGAATGTGTGCGAGCGACAGTCTGGATTAGACAAGGTGAATATAATACCAGGTGCATTTTCACTTCTAAGATGCCTAAGTTTGCATTTGTATAAAAATATATAAATAAGTATAGTACTATTTCTACTACAGTTATGTGATGAAAATACATTGTTATATGTACTATGTTTTGATGTTTGATCCCGAGTACATATAATTATAAACGGTCATACAGATATATAATAATTATGGAAAATTGTAATTTTGTTCACATATTACATTTATAAATTCAGTCTACTATGTCGTGTGGTCACCTTATTGTAACATAGTTAAGAGTGACTGGGAGTTAAATGATCGCAAGTCCGATCCCTGTCTGATCCTAATAAAATTAGCAGTCTTTAAGTTGGGACTTTAAACCAAGGTCTTGTGTTAGTGCTTTACACCGTGCACGTAAAAGAACCAGAGGAGATTAGTTTATACAAATTTATTTTTGCTCGATAGCGAAATAAGTTCTTACAACTTATATTAATCACTCTCGAGACCTCATTCCTGATGGAATCCATCGCCATGAAGGAGAGAGAAGGCAACGTGGAATTTAAATGCCTTGCCTAATGTACCAGAGGCTCAAACTCCGGACTTTTTGCACATGAAGTGAACGCGCATCTACTGCACTAGCACAACTTCCACGACTTCGAGGAAATTGTAGAATGGGTCTCGCGACGATAAATAAACGTAAAAACACATTAAAGTTGTAGTTCCAATTAATAAATTGAGCAATAAAGGTACACTGGTGCTTGCTGCGTCTGAGGGCATGCCCCATACAATTGTAAATCCTAGAACGTTGATTGTGATGATACCCAGTCTAAAATTGCTATATATACGGATATGAAATGTCAATGCTCACATTGACAACACAAATATATATTATATATAAAATTATGATAGTGTGGTGCCTTATAGTTGCTGCGCTCCAGCTATTTAAATTGTATACATACCATCAGTTTTTGTGTGTACTTGGGTAGATGCCTCAGAATCAGATGAACCATGGTCTTCAATCACTGAAAAGTACAATACAAAATCCAACCATCCAATCTTGTACAGACTCCTCAATCTTGTTAATTATATTAACTTACACGACTGTAAATGACAATTGACACCAAAGAATATACTTTGTCTCATTTGTTTAGGTTCAAAATATATGTTTCCCCTTTTAACCCTTTCCCTCATAGAAGCACCTCTTGACGCCATTACCAATACGACATACATTGACAATGTAGTAGCCAAACCAATGTTCATTAACCCTTTCCCTCATAGAAGCACCTCTTGACGCCTTTACCAATACGACATACATTGACAATGTAGTAGCCAAACCAATGTTCATAATAAAGGCCAGAATCTCATGTAGTCCCAGTAATATCTATGGAGGTGGGATATATATGGTGACTACTTATCCACTGCATGATAGCTAAATGGCTGTCATTTGTATGGAGATATTATAGTATATTAACCTAAATCTCTATGTAGTCCCTGTAATATATATGGAGGTGGGATATATATGGTGACTACTTATCCACTGCATGATAGCTAAATGGCTGTCTTTTGTATGGAGATATAATAGTATATTAACCTAAATCTCTATGTAGTCCCTGTAATATATATGGAGGTGGGATAGATATGGCGACTACTTATCCACTGCATGATAGCTAGATGGATGTCGTTTGTATGGAGATATATAGTATATTAACATAAATCTCTATGAAGGAAAGGGTTGAGGTACAAAATATCTTTTTTGTCAACTATTTATCATTAATGCATTTAGCAGCTCATATTGTTACACTCACGATACAAAACAGTTTCTACTATTATTATTAAAAAGGCTCCTTCAATGTCACTAATGTACCCTTATATTAATTTTAGAACTGATTAGGTTCCTCTGTAAACATAAAATATAAGAAACCAAAAATGTAACATTGTTTTAACATAATAAACAACAAGTTAAACAACATCAACCAACTGCTTTGTATTATTCTCAAGTGTACTTGTAAGTATTGAATGCAAGCTACAGCATTTTCATATTTTAGTTTAGTGGTTGGTTGATAGTGTAATGTGGTTCTATAATGATGACCATAGTATTAATTCTACATGCCACATGAATAACGATATGACAATTGTCTACATTATTGAAGTTGAACATTACAGCATTTCTTGTTTTCTGTATGTAATTATGTTCTGTTATATCTCTATTATTCTATGTACATTGTAAATGATTGCTCTCCTCAAGATAGGGAATCTCAGTATAGTAGTAGTTTTTATTTCATCAAATACAAACAAACATTATAACATATGAAGTATGTCAAAAATGACCCATGATCAAATATGGTATACTAGTACAGTGTATTTCGGCGGTGGTCTTAATAGTTAAACAAGTACAACTTAATAATGATACTACCGTGTTCGCCGGAGATGTTAAACCTGGAAATATATTACATATTTCAAGAATACGTAAATTGAGAAATATTTACATATAACTAAGAATATGAATACCGAACAAGGACAAATGCACACCAGTAAATTCATGTTACACTGGAAACAGCTAGTTTGTTAATAATATCCTATTTTATACCCTATGATACAGTCGTAGATCGTTGATCATATGCACAGTCTATGTATATGTTTATACCCACAGTATTATATAACTTAATTAGTCATGTTGCTACATATGTATCCTGACACTAATAAAAAGTAATTGTTATTGTTGTTGATATATAGACTACGGTATAGTTACTGTATAGTTACAAAAAGCTTTGAGAAAAACTGTTTTAGTTCTATTCGAGTAAAATACTTTAACAGTAAAAACAATTTTTAATGTGAACTCCCTAGAATGTTCTGGACAGTGTGTTCTTACAATTATAAATAGAACCTGTAGATAGCAGATGTCAAACAAGAGAGAAATCCAATAAGCTTATAGCAAGTGTGTTTTATGTTTATTTATCGTAGCTACCGGTTGCCCATATGAGCATCCTGAAGAGAATAGTCATATTAGATTGTTGGAGGATAATGATGGCGAACAGACTATGCCCCCCCCGTGGAAAATCAAATCACAGGGCTGAGTCAGCCTGACAATACCCCCCCCGGACATTTTGTTTGACCGTAGTTATTTTTGGGCTTTGATCATGTTAATTGTTTGGCTAATTGATGATTTGATTATTGCTCTTTTAACTTCACTAAAACGTGGGGATATTGTCCGGGGGGTATTATCCTACACCCACAATGATACAGACAGAAGACCGCCTCCGTGGTCGAGTGGTTAAGGTCGCTGACTTGTATATCACTGTAATCTATCATCTCTGATGGCCACGGGTTCGAGACCGTGTCTCATTTATATGAAAAAGTTGGCAGTTTCTTACGGAGGTGATCATTTCGTTTTAGGGATTTTAGAACAATGATAGAGAATCTGAAAAAATTATGAATTTACTTAATTCTGAATCTTTTATAAATTTGAAAGCGATGTTTATGGCCATGGCCTCTGCTGAAAAAATAGAACTGTTATCCGGTAAACGTACACTCGAGATTTCAAAATTATTTATTGCTGAACAAGCTACTTTTTCATCTTGTTTTGACCCATATATGTGCATATAGTCGTGATATTTGAATTTTAATTCTAAAAATTTTGTTTTAAAAAACATGGGATTTGTTTGGGATTTATTATCTTTATTAAGATCAAACAAAACCGTGGGTGAATTAAGGGTCCATGGTTCTTTGTCAGGCATGGTGAAATTTGCTATATTTTCTAGCTTAATGTTCTCATCTTTAAGAATAAGTTCCATTCGTATTGATAGCATTTGGATACATTTGAAAATATTGCTTATAAAGGGGATTTAATACATCATTATATGCTGGGTTTTTTTAATCAGCTGCAAGTTTTATTAGGTATTGGAGTGATAATTTCTCGCTTATATATAAAGAGAGTTGGCTTCTGAATATAGACTTTCAACAGGAGATGTAGGAAACTCACTGGCTCCTAACGATAAACGTAAACCTTGATGATGTATGGTATCTAATGTTTTTAGGTATGATTTACGGGCAGATCCATATACTATAGAGCCATAATCTAACTTTGATCTGATTAATGTTCTGTAAAGATTTAGAAGTGTTGTTTTATCACCTCCCCAATCTGTATCTGTAAATAAATTTCAAAACCAAACTTTTTAAAAGATATTCTGTAGCAATTGTACTATTACTGGCAATTTCTATAAGGCCACATTTTATTAATAGACTAGTATTTTGATTTTCCCATAGGTTAATATATCCACAATTTATTAGTACGGACCGGATATTGTAAAGTCAAGGAAATTTGTTCTTTAGTGATCCAGTGGACATTTTGCTAATACTTTGATAAATAACATTAGAATGTTTTTCAGACGTAATAATTGTCACATTGTCAGTGAAGATTTTTACTAATTTATCCTTATCGATAATCCATTGTTATTAAATGTAAATATTATGTTGATGCAAGGATGATACTGAAATAAACTACATAACTATTAAAAGCAACTTATGCGGTTACATTTATAGTTGCAACCACCTAAATGCAACTATGTTACATATGATGAAAAGCCTGTATCGCCTACATGCTACAATGTTAACAAACAATGCAATAGTTTTTACATATTATAACACGTACATTGCACAATATGATACACATTGGTCAATAAACTTTATTTATTTTACAACGATCGCGAAACATGCTGTAACAGCTTATATTAAAGCAGCATGACATCGTAATAAAGGATGTTTTGGGTAAAATATAAATACTAATGGGGTGTGTGTTTACAAAAATCGATATAGTCGCTGAGAAACGATAAAATTCCAATAAATTTAAACCGTCGTATACGCAAATTGTTTACAAAAACACCGAAAGGTCAACACGCACTGTTTATCAACACACGAAACATAAACACGCACAGCGCGCATGCGTGAAACAACATTGTTTCAGAGGTTTCAGAGGATGTAGAAAACAACGTATATATTTTGAACATCTGTCTTCCTCTAATGTCCAACCCCTCGCGGGGATGTAGAAATGTCCCTAAAAGACTTAGCTAAGAGAGATATGAATCAACATATCAAGTAATTTAATTCAAAAAGACAATGTGGGAATAAATATCAAATGTAAACAAGTGCGGACAATGTGTTCCGGTTGTAAACAAGTGCGTGACTGATCGACTCGGAAAGTCCTACATTCGGTTTCGAGTTTGTTTTATAGCAATAAAACAGTGTTTACCAAATGAACTTAAGCATACAAAGTATAATGTTAGAATGTGTAGCAGCATTGCTACCCATACATAAAAATTGAATTTAAATATCTTTTATTTCATATGATACAGGGTTGGCAAGATCCCTGTTAGAATAGTTATCTGGTGTAACCACGGATATCCAATTACGATATAATGCTGCTTTAATCACACTCGTTTGCACGGATGACAGCGTATATGTGGTCATTCGTGTGGGAGGAAATCAGAGTACTTGGACATGCCCTAATATCGAACCCTGTTATACAATATATATATACATTTTAGCACATAGTACAGCTAAAATACTACCGAAGTGAGATGTAAATTATTTTGAAATCTTACCATACTTATTCCACCGTGCAACAAATTGTGTTCGACTTTTGGTCAGGGGAGTCAACTCTTTACACACATCTGATCCTGTGTCATCAAACTTCTCCAAACTTAAGAATAGCTTCACACTAGTAGGGCTGCGGCGATATACCGGTATACCGGTATACCGCGATACGCTGACGAACGTATATGCGTATCGTATCGGGAGGGTCTGTATCGCGTATATCGGCCGTATCGAAGAGTAAAATTCCATTGTGTGTTTTTTCTACCGATTCTAATTAAAATACTTGAAAACGTTCACTAAATGAGCAAAACTTTGCTGTTATTTTTATATTTAGCATTCCTCAAAGCGTGCACCTGCTGCTGCAGAGCTAGCGTTAAAGCTATCACGCAAGTTCGAATTTTTAAAGTGGTGCAATAAAAACGTCACCACATTGAAACAGGTCTTTAGTTTTACACATTTTAGTCTTTATTATATGCTACAACAAACCAATGTTTAAACTATATTGACCTGGGAATATCAGCTTATTTGCTTTGAAATTATAAATAGGGCTTAAAATCTACGAGTTGTATTTTTCGAATTATTTGACCTTGTTGACTTCCGGATGACATTGCTATTTTTAGCAACGGGCGCGGACTCATAGAGAACCATATAATAGTTGGGATCCCAGATTTGCAAGAGCTTGGAATTATAAATCTAGAGCTAATTCATTATTTATTGTATGGTTTGGGATATGTAGGCTAATAAACAAAATATGTACCCTGTAGTTGGTTTTATTACCAGTAGGCATATGCTCATAGCCTCATACAAGAACTAGATCTATATATTTTCAGAGCTAGACCCAGAGCCTGTTGATTCTTTGATCTTTTTGAAGAAAAATCTTCTTGATAGTGACCTTCAAAGTATTAAGATCTAGGTATTGTTTTTTGGGGGGATATAGAGAAATCTATAAAAACTTTATTGATTAATAACTTAATACTGTTCTACTCTGAATGACTTTGTTGGTTATTTTTAGTATTTTTACTACCTTGATTAGACGGATCCAAAACGTCAAAATCGGCGCTAAATAACAAATGTCCTATAAACAAATACATGTTGACATCATGAGCATCATTGACGTTACTCTATCCTACAGTAGCCCAGACGAGACAGGACTCAAACGGAGGTCAAGTGCTCACATAGAGAGGTCATTTGCTATGACCCTAAAGCTGGATCCGTTCTCCGATATTGCCTGTATCGTATCGTATCGGCAGTCCCGTATTGCAATACGTATTGTATCGGAAGGGGTCTGGCAATACGCAGCCCTACACTAGTGATCAAGATTATCTGAAAAGAAATTAGTGATTAAATTAAATATAACAGAATGTGGCAATTGAATTATATATATATGTTACAGTTTGTACTTGTGGCTTGCCATGATATATAATAATAATATAAACTGTAAGAACTTGTCTCGTAATCAACCTAACTAAATTTGTATAAATTAAGTGCTTAGTGTTTGGGAGCCTAGTTTTCAATCATAAAAACAATTGTAGTCTAAATTAAAAGAACATTTGTTTGAAGTGACAATCGAATTCCACTAATGAATAAGCTGTTGTAATATTTCTTTCTATGTTCAAACTTCATTATGTGAAATATAATTCGAAAATACATTGAAACAATAAAATATCCTGTATTTAAATATGTACATACAATTTTATTTTAGCTTGATTGTGAAACAAGTTCTTACAACTTATATTAATGACTCTAGAGACATCATTCCTGATGGAAGTCATCGACATGAGGGAGAAATAATAGGCAACAGGAAGTTTAACTGCCTTGCTTAAGGGCACAATCATAATCACAATGGCTCCAATGGGGCTTGGACTCTGGGCCCTTCGCACATGAAGAGAACGCGCTACCACTATCATGACTTCCTGTATTGTATTTAATTTAAGTAACTATCTAGTAATACAACAACATAAATAGGTTATGCAAATATACGGTTATGTATTTTGACTGACAATTTGTCTACATGTATGTACAAAATGATTGTTGTTTTGGGGTTTAAAGTTGTACGTAATGCATATGGCGACTCGCTGGATGAAGACCATGCGTGGGAGACATGGACGTGAACCCATGTAGAACCACCAACATATGGCCAGCCAGCTAGATAGTTTTGAAAGCTTCAACAGCTAGTTTACATGAAATAATTTGACACCCCCAATGAGATTCGAACATGCAGCAGGCACTGATCTAGTCATAGTTAGCCACGCCCACTGAGCTCAGGTCCAAATTATGCGACATTTCCAGTTTAATCTTCAATGAGAATTAAGATACTAGATCTACTTTTTGATTATTTAATAGTTTAATGCAGAAATCAATATATGTGTTGATATGTACATGTCCAAATATTTAGACTTGAAAAATATGACATTTTACTATCAATACATTGTTCACAGTCTAAATGCTAAACCTCAATTTCGCGTAGCATATTTTATATTTTAAGAAGTCGTTTTTATAAATTAAAATTGCTAACAAGATGAACACACATATCGTTGTTTGAATTCTGCACAGTCTATAATGTCTCTTGACAATATTATACATGAAATCAACGCTTAAAGTTTCACCATTCCATTTCGTCCATTTTGAATTTTTTGGTTATTACAAAAAAGCCAAGAATAGAAATCATTAGACGAAATTGTTTACAAGATATATCTTGCGTGCCATTATGGTGAACCAAATAAGATTTAGTTCAATATCCAATTGTTCATAAGCATGAAATGTACTAGCAAATAATTAATTCGGATTTCTTTTGTGAAGACTGTGCAGAAAATGTGGGAGAATCTCACCTGTCGACTTCAAACAGCTAAAATATATGCACAACTGTAAGACAATATATATTAAACACAGTGGCTGCGTAACCGGCACCGGCTATATAGACAAAATCTAGGTAGATGGTGCCGGTTATATAGCTTGTAGGCTATATACTATAGCCGGCAGAGTTGTGGTAAGAAGTTCTTGGGCAGGTATAACAATAGATGATAATAATATAATAAGATTGTAATTTGCAGGATAACCCCTTCACCCCCCGTCACCCCAGTAACTGATTTGGTGGGTACCCCATTGTCATGAATCTCTGTTATGCTTCAGGTAGAATTTTGTCCTCATGCACCTATCATCCATCATGTATGGGAGTACACTCTGGGGAGTGGCCAAATGAGATTTCTGTGATGTAGTACGGTTAGGTGCTAATCTTAATTAGATACAAAGTTTCACACCATAGACACTTCAAATAAAATTATCTATGTGATGTTGTAAGTTTGTCTGACCCTAATAAAATCAACAGTCTTTCAGATGGGATAAACCGAGGTTTTGTGTCGGTGCTTTACACCGTGCACGTAAAAGAACCAGAGGAGATTCTGGAATTGGTCTCTGTCTGTATCATGCACTATCCTCCAAAATCTAAACTGACTAATCTCTTCAGGAAGCGTCGCTCATATGGGCAACCGGTAGCGACGATAAACAAACATAAAACACACACATTTTATCAAATCCAATTCAAGAGTATGTACATGTAGAGTATAGTATGTCTAAGAATAATTGACAGTATGAAAGTTTTTTCTATATATGACTCTTTTGGTTCTTTTTTGGAGTTAGAGGAGAAACATAAAACTTACCAGAGTAAAATGTATGTAAAATTATGGCATAGAGACTCCAGAACTATAGCAGGATCTGCTATTAAAACATGTTAAATACAGTTAAAAACTGATTTGTAAATACTACTGTTTAGAAATTTTAAACAGAAAACAAGAAAGATATATTACTGTGTAATTGTATTTGTCTTTATATTATCATTATTATATTGAATTAGTCTTAGTAAATAGTCCGAAACTGTATTGGTTGGTTGTTCTCTGACAAAAGCAATCTCACATAATTACATTTATATATGTTTGTGCTATATTTTAGAACTTTGCCAGAATTAATTACCGGGGGTGGGGGTGGTGAGGGGGTTGCACTGGATCATGCAATCTTATTATCACTCGGTCTCATATTTGCTATACCTACCCAAGAACTTCTCACCACAACTCTGCCGGTTATATAGCTTGCAGGCTGCGTAACCGGCACCGGCAAATTCAGGTGGTTTCGTATAATACCGTGTACGTATAATGGTGGTTTCGTATACTAGTTGTTTCGTATACGGCTACCTAGATTTTTGTCTATATAGCCGGTGCCGATTACGCAGCCACTTATATTAAACGTTCTTAATATCTATATTTATGATTATTCTTAACACCAATGCTGAATGCACACATTTAGTTTATACAAATTTAATTTAGCTCGATAGCTAAATAAGTTCTTACAACTTATATTAATCACTCTGGAGACCTCAGTCCATCGCCATGAGGGAGAGAGAAGAGGTAACGTGTAATTTAAATACAAGATACAAAATTTATTTTAAATTTTAAATGTCCGGAAAGCTTCAAATATTGGTCAGAAATCCTACCATCAGATCAGGGCGGGAAGTGCTATGCGAAAATGTAATTTAACGCATATAAACTAGATATGTAATTGGTCCGAATAAGAACGATGTGAAAAGTTATTAATTGGCAAGGACTTATTTATGGACATTAATTGTTAATTGATTTAACTAGATATATGTGTTATTTTCATTTTTATGTGATTTTTATGTATATTTGTTATAGATGGCTGACAGTCCCAGTGTAGAAATCTTCCGGTAGATCCGCTGATTCCAGTGGAATATATATCTTTACTTGGCTTTGGCATGTGACATGCATCTTGAAAGAAAGGGCTTACATTGTACGCTTGCAAGCTTCAATTATTGTTGCTTAATCGCCTAATTGACGAAACCTCTCACATAATCGAAACCTCTTAACAATTTCCCTCTATATTGCCTTGTTGACGAAACCTCCTGCATTCGTCGGAAATTAGCCTAGTCGAAAATATAGACAGTACGAGTTTCCACTTACCTCCACAAAAGTCAACTTCTTGCCAACGTGTATTGTCCGTACTTGACCATGGTCGTCTCCGTCAACCGTAACATTAAGTTTGTCACCGATCATATCGAAGTACCAACACTGCGCCATCATTAAATTCACTTTAAATCTATTCAAAACAATTGGTTTCGCCAAGATAATTTCCCACAAAATGACGTGTGTACGGAATATATTGTCCGATACGACTATGGCCGAGCGTCTCCGAATTTCGTTTTGGACGATTCCATTATGTGTATATGGGTCACACGATTATTTCACGATGCAGTTTACGATGGTGGAATAAGTATGTTTAAGCATATATGCTTATATATTATTTATACTACATTTAGAATGTGTGTGTGTAAAAAGTATGCGTTTGAAACAGTGTTAATGGCTATGAAGGTCATTATTGATGGTGACATTCATAGACACACCGTGTATTGAAATGGACTCTCCCAGTGTACCCATTATGATTGCACTGTATTTTAAAGCAAGATTGTTTCAGTTTGGCGAGGGTAAATAACCTCAATCATCATCGTTTCTTATTTACCGTTACATAAAAATACTGTTATCAAACAATAGGACATAAACAATTAGTGTGCATGTGCTTTGGATCTATCAAAGATGACTAGATCTACTTATTACGTCGTGTTTACTGCAATTTTGGTGAGTGTGTTTTGTTTTCAAAATTTTAATATAATTTTAGTCTTCTAATCCACAGGCACCAGACACAATTTTTTTTTTTTGACCTATGGTCATATAGTAAGTAATATCAAGTATATATTATATATTACTTACTATATGACCATAGGCCAAAAATTAAAAAAAATATTTTGTGTCTGGTGCCTGTGTTCTAATCTAGACATATTTATTTTAGATAAAGCGTCATCTCGGCCCCAGACACCTCGATCCCACGACACGTCGGCCCCAGACACCTTTTTATTTTATATTAAAATATATAACTATCATCAAAATACAATGTAGCATTAATATAACGAAGGATCACTGCCTGCCCAGTGGAAGTCAGCAAATGTTGCTCCCATTTACAAAAAAAGGGGACAAGTCAAACCCCGCCAACTATAGGCCTATCTCACTGACATGTGTTCTATGCAAGGTACTAGAACATATAGTTTCCTCCTCGATAGCGAAACACTTCACTAACCACAGTATTCTGTACCATTTGCAGCATGGTTTTAGAGAAAAACGGTCATGCGTGACCCAACTAGTAATGCTAGTCAATGACTTGGTTACCTCTGTCTACAATAAGCATCAAGTAGATCTCATCCTATTAGACTTCAGTAAGGCTTTCGATAAGGTCAATCACGAGAAAGTACTACTAAAAATGCATGAATATGGAGTCAAGAGGTCAAACATTAAAATCCGGTGTCCTCTGGAGTATAAACTCCATAATGATCTTGTTGCTATTCCCATTGAAAATTACCTAGTTCCCCTCTCCCGTCCTCGCCATTGCCATTCCTTAAGCTATAGGTTAATTACAGCAACTACAGACTACTACAAGTTTTCCTTCTTTCCAAGAACAATCTATCATTGGAACCACCTCCCTCCTGACATTGTCCATCTCCCTACCATACAGCAATTCAATATGGCAGTTTGCCATATTGAACATGCCAGTCCCTAGTTGTTCTGCGTAGCTGCTTTTAAACTTTTACCACAACTTATTTTCATACCTTCTTAAATTATACTTTTATCTACTCATACTTTTAACTTCTTTGCGGTTTTTGACGCGCAACATGTCTACGTCCCCCGCGAGGGGTTCGACATTAAAGGAACATAGATAGATATAATGGAAGTCATGATAGCGCAGTGGATGCGCGTTCTCTTCAGGTGCGAAAGGTCCGAAGTTCGAGCCCCGCTGGAGCCGTTACGATTGTGCCCTTAGGCAAGGCATTTAAATTCCACGTTGCCTCTTCTCTCTCCCTCGTGGCGATGGATTCCATCAGGAATGAGGTCTCGAGAGTGATTAAATATAAGTTGAAAGAACTTGTTTCGCAATCGAGCTAAAATAAATTTGTATAAACCCTATAATTAATATAATTAATTTTCTAGTCAATACATTTCTGAATTTCTGAATTTTTGTTGATAACCATAAATCATAGATTATCAAAAAAACATTTCCCCCAGAAATGTGTGTTTTTGACAGGAAATGATTTCATTGATGCTACACTGTATTTGGGGTTGTAACATAGTTCTGGCTGGGTATGTGCCGGTCGCCTGTGGAACAGCAGTTATTTGAATGACTATAACATTTATTTAACCCTTTCCTTCATAGAGATTCAGGTTAATATACTAGAGTGGTGGAACCTATGCTCTGCGTATTTTTTCCATTTACATCCGTATTTAAATAGTTTTAACCTATTTTCGCTGACAGAGGTGAGGCATGGTTCAATAGCGTTCAGTTGTGCGTACCGGTAGCCTAATGCAACTGTCATCTGACTGGTTCACTAGCCGAATATAAACAGGCAACTTGTTGAGAAATATTTTCCACCGAAATGATGCAGTTTATGAGCAGTTATTCGGATTGGGAAAAAATGTATAAATAACCAGAAAAAAGTTTCTTATGAGTTGTAATATTGTTAGTTATTGATGTTACTAATTCAAAATAATATATTCAACATTTACCAGTACATAAATAAAAAAAACCTCATGTACGCCATGCATCGGTGCCCTAAAGTATCTAGTTCCCCATGGAAACAGGTGCCGTTGCGATAGCTTTGTTGAGGCGCATGGTCATGTAATGAAGCTAAAATATTTTGAAAGTTGTGTTCACGACTTAAGAAATAATAATGTACGGCAAGTGCATTTAACTTTTTTTATAGGCCATATGATTTACGCCGAGCATAGGTTTCACCACTTGTTACCAACAAATGCATGATTTGTGTAAAACCTTCATGCCAATGTTCAAATGGACATATATAGAAACTAGATTTCGTGTGTTGCTGGCTCTGGACACCAATTAGATCTCTCCTAGGCTGTTCACCCTCCTACCTGATGCGACCATAATTAGATATATAATTTCTGGACAAACATAAACAATCAGTATCAGTACCATTTTTTATTGTACTGCACAGGCAGAGAGACTTTTAACTTTAAGTTCATGGGGCTTTCATCTTCAACCTATATTTGGGAATGGGACATGATAATCTGCTCTAATAGCCTAATATGTCATAAAGACTCCAACTTTTGTATATAATATGCATCTTTATTTTTACTATTTTACTGTGTACACTGAACCCTTGTAAATATATAAATATAGCACATATTTACATAAAACTAATTCCATAGTAGGTTGTACAATGTGTGATATGTGTACCCAAAAATAATACCCCCCCCCCCTATATGCCCCCGTGTACTGGGATCATAAAAATTACATCTAAAAAAGGCGGCTTAACCTCTGCGTGACAACGTTTAAAAATAATGTGGTAAAATACACTTCCGTACAAACAACGGTCACCTTAGGGCCTTTAAAATTACATTTTAAGTATAAAAAACAATCAGTTCTTGGCTATTTACAATATAACTTAGTCCACAGGGGAATGCCAAACTAATAAAAATTAGCGATCGCTCGCGAGATGAAGATTTCATGGCAGGAGTACCGGTTCTGTTGTTTACTCGGTGATTTCGGAGACTGACCGACCGCATGCAGTAATTGCTCATATAACTACTCAGTCGGCCAGGCTACTCATGCAACTTGAGGGTGTCTGATGACCTTAAATAAAGTAGAGGATGATGTTGGGTGTCCTTGTTTGTTTTAAGTTTATTGTTAAGTTTATTCAGATCTTATGTATATTTATAGATAAAGTTTTACAGTCTAATACCTACTGAAGTGGTATTAAAGAGTAATGAAGAATTGTTAGAAAAGACGTAAATTTGGGCTAATGACTAGTGTCATAGCATTTGAGCTTCAGTTTTAGAATTACTGAAGATTACTACTTGAAGTTGAATTAACTT
This sequence comes from Archivesica marissinica, assembly GCA_014843695.1. Taxonomy (NCBI): domain Eukaryota; kingdom Metazoa; phylum Mollusca; class Bivalvia; order Venerida; family Vesicomyidae; genus Archivesica; species Archivesica marissinica. The sequence continues at coordinate 93,393,432 of CM026386.1, forward strand.
TGTTAACATAATGTCGACCTTAACTAAAGAACACTAAAAACTCTAGATAATTTAATCAGATGATCATTGATTGAAATTACACAATTTTGCCATATGCCTTGCACAGAGTCAGTAAATAGAAATGTCCAACTGCATAATTATTGAAACTTCAGATGGCATTTTTTCCAAATATTGTGTTGATGTAACAATTATGTGGTAGATAATCTACAGGATAGTAGGTTCAATGTACCAAGGTGTATAAAAAGAATAATATCCATGTATGGTAGTGGAATTTACCATATTACTATGGAAAATTTGTGATTTTGGATATTTCCTTGTGCCATAGGAGAAGGGCCTCAAGGTGAATACTGACAGGGCCTGGTCAGAATAATAGTTCTGTCCAAGTCAATAACATGTTATTGTTACTAGTAATGTAGGGAAGTTTGTAACAAATTAAATTGCGACCACCAGAAATTTGGTAATTTCTGACCCCAATTTCCAGAAATTAGATATTTCTGTCCTGCTTTATTATGTAGGAAAGTTAGGGCCTCAATTCAACCACCTGGTCAAGCTGGGTGTACTATCAAGATGAATGCGGTAGATCATTACATAACCTTAACTTAGGAACTTGAGTATCTTATGAAGCACACTCATGTACAAGAATATTTAGATTTAAGATGAGTATGTCTTGTTGAGACTATACCAGGAAGGTAATCCGCTCCAACTAAACATAGTTAAAAATATCTGATGACATTTTTTTTTTAAATATTGTACTGAGGGCTCTATATTGAGGTAATTAGAGTTTAAAATAGAACTTTACATGTAGATTATGGATATAGACCCTTTAAATTTTATTTGGACCTTAAAATTAACCAAAAACCGGCCACAATTGTACAAATTCAGCATTTTGCTTATGACATAGCATAAGGGCCTCAATTTGAATATTGGTGGATAAAAACATATTATGATGTTTATTTTGGATAAACAACAGTATAAAGTTACTAGAAAGTTATAGATATATAGGATTTATCAATCCTTGTTACAACAAATTTAGCTAATAATTTCCCGAATTTACCACTGTGTTGAAGTAATCTTATTGATCACAAACCAATACAATTTAAACTAGTTTTATTTAGTTTTAGAGTTACTTGGTCACAAAGCACCGGCAGTATGGGCTTTACCCGGCCGGACTGAGTCCACTGGTTGTTCTGCGCGCTGTCATACTACCAATCCGGGTAACTTGGACCAGGGGTCCCAATTTAAATTTCTCAGACAAGTATGTTCCCATATACATGTTTACAAGCTTAATCGCTTGGGGATTTTCAAATACTAATTTAATAAATACTATAGTTTCCTATGTAAGTGGTCACAGGGGGGAAAGGCGATAATGAATAGCTAAGGTAAGCTTAGCTATAAGGTAAGAAATGAATTAGTAAAACAGGACGGTCACTAATTTAAATGGGATAGGTTGCATATAGCAAAGTAATAGCTATTTATGAGCTTTGTGTGGATTTGGATTTTCCAGGTTGTTGTGGATTGTCCCACATTGGTTTACTTATACCAATGATGTAGAAATGAAGTTGTTGTGATGTTTAAACAACCGGTATTTATGAAACTTACAATACTGAGTTGCAAGTGAAGTTAACTCAAAAGTCAACAATTGTATATTATACACTGATATAATATTGTATATATTTTATAACACCATACATAGAGGTGACGTGGTGTTTTTTGGTTGCTTAATGTACATTAGACACTGGTAATATGTATATTAATAGGTTGTGTCCATTAGACATTGAGTTCGTAGATTATACCAAGTTTCATCTGAGTAGATGAATAACTAAATGATACTTAGTGATTTGTATATCGATCGGTAAAAACGATCGAGTTAAGTATATTAGGATACGAAAGCGTTTTGTGCTCGTATTGGCCCGCACGGAGCCCCTAAGATGAAATTTAAGTAAACTCTTTCATCTGGGGTCGGAAATTACTCATCTCAGGTGAGAAGCCTGCAATGGAATTGCTTTTCGAAAGGGGCTCCGGTTGGGCCAATTACAGCACTACAGAAGGGTAAATTTATCCACAAACAACCTGGAGAGATATGGGATCCTTGTCTGAGCTTAATAACTGCAAATGTCCTCTAAATTTTGTCGGACATCTGACAGTCTAGAATGTACGTTTCCAGAGCTTTAAATACTGAGGTGCGGACAGCCTTGCTGGGGTTGAGTATTTTCTCAATTGAGAAAGTTTTATCAACCCCTGCAACTGCCGCCCGCAAGACAGCCCAATGAGTCTCATGATCGCAACAGTCCAGCAGAAAATGTTCAGTAGTGTATCTGACATCGCACTTGGGACAAACTGGATTTAGCTTAAGTATATGTTGGCCAAGGTTGCCTGCCAACAGGTTTGTCCCAAGTCTCAGCCGAGTGCTGCACTTATCTATTCTTAAAGACTTAGAGTATTGCACCGGACGGCTGAACCCCACGGAGCTCCTTTTGTAGGTTTGTTTGAAAATATATATTCAACAAAACAAATATATTTATATAAGACACTTTTATTACCCCTCCAGTAGAAAGTGTCATTAACTGGGCTTGAATAATGTGTGTGTGTATTCAGTGAAAAAGATTAAATCAGTCCATGGACACAGTGTATGTATATTGGACCCTTATCTATGGAGTATTGATTATTGATATCAACTGATTAGCATTGATATGCAGGGGCTATTTGGCTTACTTCCAATACCAGGAAAGGGTCACAACAACTTCATTTTTACATCATTGGAATAAATAAACCAATGTGGGACAATCCACAACAACCTGGAAAATCCAAACCAACACAAACCGTCTCTACCTCCCAAACTAAAATATTAAGACATATTCCTGGCTATGCCCCTGTCAAACCCATAGCTCATAAATAGCTATTACTTTGCTATATGCAACCCAGGGCCCACACTGGACCGAAAAAAGTTGGGGCCACTTATCTGTGTGAACGATGGGGTGTGTGCGGGAGCGGTATCGTCCCCTCCCTGGTTTGATTTTTTTGGGTATTTTTATTTGTAAATGGTGAGATTCTAGCCCGTTTTTTTCTGGAAGAAGTATTAATATAGAAATTAGAATGAAAGAATGCATACCTGTTAAGGCTAAAAGTTTATTTTACAATGTAGCCATGTGACAGTGGTTAATAATGGAAGCCAACACAGGATTACATTTCAAATGAACCTTGAGCTCAAAAAGACATGCATACTATTCATTTTTGAAGACAATCCAATGAACTTTTACAACTTTAATTATTTTCTTGGTCATAATAATTTAAAAATACATCAGAATTACATACATGTACAAGTATCCATGTCTAACAAATTGCACAACATTCAGTATGAAATGCGTCTGTTCTTCTTGGACCACATTACAAATGCCGATTTGAAGTTGAACTTGTCTGGGCCGTCTAGGTTTCATTCACTATGTCCATTTCGGACGTTTAAAACCGAAAGTAGCCATTTTGACAAGTGACGATTTGGATTTATTTTTTTTACATTTATTTATCGGCAATTTGGACAAGTTTCATTCACTTTTTATAGTTGAGGACACGAAAATCATATTTTTCACAACTACTACCTTTGATCTTATTTGTGAAAAACAACGCCAATAATTATTACTTAATTATGTACACAAGTCATTTGGTCATCCGATCATGTTTACATAATCTTCAAACAATGTCATCATTTCACCGTTTTCATAAAGGACCTCAATTATCAAATCATTCCCATTATACAAAACTGTAAATGTGTGATCATATACCGCTAATTTACAAGTTTGTTTTGATTGCAATTTATGATGGGAATATGCCTCCAGCACATGTACACAGCTGTTTTGACTGTGAATCGATTGTTTCGCCAAACGATAGCGTATATGAAATTGTAACCAGTCAAAGATACAATGAACACAGACTGTGTATCGATTTTTCTTTAACTGGAAAGCACCGTCGTCAATGGTAAATAAAACCAGTAGAGTATGAAAGGTTAAAATATGGCACAAACGTTATTTATGCCGATTTTTTGTGCAATTTTCTGAAAATCGCCAAATTGAAATTTTAGAAGCCATTTCTATCGCAAAATCGCCATTTGGCTCTTGTGGCAACTGACAGCGCCCTGCAACCTATCCCATTTAATTAGTGACCCTCCTGGTCTACTAATTAATTTTTTGCCTTAGCTAAGCTTACCTTAGCTATTCATTATCGCCTTTCCCCCCTGTGACCATTTATATAGGAAACAATAGTCTTTAATAAATTAGTATTTGAAAATCTCCAAGCGATTAAAGCTTGAAAACTTGTATATGGGAACATAATTTAAATTGGGACCCAGAGCCCCTGGTCCAAGTTACCCGGATTGGTAGTATGACAGCGCGCAGAACAACCAGTGGACTCAGTCCGGCCGGCTAAAGCCCATACTGCCGGTGCTTTGTGACTAAGAAACTCTAAAACTAAAAGTAGTTTAAATTGTATTGGTATGTGATCTATAAGATTACTTCAATACAATGGTAAATTCGGGAAATTATTATCTAAATTTTTTGGAACAAGGATTGATAAATCCTATATATTTATAACTTTCTAGTAACTTCATATTGTTGTTTATCCAAAATAAGCATCAACACATTTTTTTATCCACCAATATTCAAATTGAGGCCCTTATGCAATGTCATAAGCAAAATGCTCAATTTGTACAATTTTGGCTGGTTTTTGGTCAATTTTAAGGTCAAAATAATATTTGAAGGGTCTATGTTCATAATCTACATGTAAAGTTCTATTTCGAACTCTAATTACCTCAATATAGAGCCCTTAGTACAATATCTTAAAAAAATGTCATCTGATATTTTTAGATATGTTTAGTTGGAGCGGATTACCATCCTTGTATAGTCTCAACAAGTACATATTCATCTTAAATCTAAATATTCTTGTACATGAGTGTGCTTCATAAGATACTCAAGTTCCTAAGTTAAGGTTATGTAATTATTTACCTCATTCATCTTGTTAGTACACCCAACTTGACCAGGTGGTTGAATTGAGGCCCTAACTTTCCTACATAATAAAGTATGACAGAAATGTCTAATTTCTGGAAATTGGGGTCAGAAATTACTAAATTTCTGGTGGATGTAATTTTATATTTTAAAAATTACTAGTAACATTAACATGTTATTGACTTGGACAGAACTATTATTCTGACCAGGCCCTATCAGTATTCACCTTGAGGCCCTTATCCTATGGCACAAGGAAATATCCAAAATCACAAATTTTCCATAGTATTTTGGTAAATTCCACTACCGTACAGGGATATTATTATTTTTATACACTTTGGTACATTGAACCTACTATCCTGTAACAATTATGTGGTAGATAATCTACATCAACACAGTATTTGGAAAAAATGCCAGTTTCAATATGCAGTTGGACATTTCTATTTACTGACTCTGTGCAGCCTCACGGCAAAATTGTGTAATTTCAATCAATGATCTAATGATCATCTGATTAAATTATCTAGAGTTTTTAGTGTTCTTTATTAAGGGCAACTATGTTAAACATGTTTGATCAACTTCAAGAAGTAATCTTCAGTAATTCTAAAACTGAAGCTCAAATGCTATGACATTAGTCATTAGCCCAAATTTACTTTTTTGTAACAATTCTCCATTAATGTTAATACCACTTCAGTAGGTATTAGATTGTAAATTAAAAACTTAATCTATAAATATATATAAGTTCTGAATAAGCTTAACAATAAACTTAAAACAAACAAGGACACCCAACATCATCCTCTAGTTTAATTAAGGTTATCAGATCAAGTTATCAAGTTGCATGAGTTACCTGGCCGGCTGAGTGGTTATTATGAGCAAATACTGCGTGCGGTCGCTCGGTCTCCGAAATCACCGAGTAAACAACGGAACCGGTACTCCTGCCATGAAATCATCGTCTCGCGAGTGATCGCTAATATTTATTAGTTTGGCATTCCCCTGTGTGACTAAGTTATATTGTAAATAGCCAAGTTCTGATTGTTTTTTATACTTA